>KN892728.1:8489-35628 GCA_000934455.1 Apostichopus parvimensis
AAGGTAATGTTCTAGTTATGATAAATACAGGCAACTCACCTCTTCAGCAACAATAACATGGTACTAAGTAATGTTCTAGTTATGATCATAGGTTCCTTTTGCTAAAGCAAGGAACCAAAAAGTTTTCAGCGTTTTGTAGACCGCTAAGAGATACTACTGTCGGCCCAGGAGTATAACTCCATTCCACTTTTTAATTAGCATTTTGTTATAAGTAATGGATTAACTTTAACATTTAAACCAACTCCATCATCAAATTACCCTTAAAGGGTGTGAAGACTCGCGCAAAAAAAACGTCTAATGCCGGTAATCTGACCTAGTTTCTAATGAGGTGTAACAGAAGTGTTAGACACCACCATCGATCCCAGAAAATACACACACACAGCTTGCTACCAATGGTAATTAGACACTAGTGTACAGTCAGTAGATACAGCTGCGGTCAATACCCACAGCACAGTGTACAAACCATACAGCGATGGACATCTCAGGTCCAGCTAAAGATAACAAGGTATCACGTTTCATTACTGTACTGTCTGCATTTTGTAGCGACACGAACAAACTTCACTTGCAAGCAACAGAAAGTTAACTTTTTCAGATGGCCGCACGCCGTTTGGGGCTAGTCTTCATTGCCTTTAAATGAGCATTCCTGAGATAGAGCACAATTTAAAGCTGAATATACACTAAAACAGCTTATAGCAAAATACCACCACTCAAAAGTTTCTTTTTATTTTGCATTATTTCACATCAAGACTAAACGTCTACCTAAAGTTATCCTTTTAATAGTCCAGTATAGCATCACATCACTGTACATACCAAGTTGCACACTTCAAGCAAAAATTAAATAACTTTCCTATACAGCTGTGTAACTTGTTTGCAGAGCATCTTCAATTAATAGATGGCGCTATAACATAAATAGAGCTAGAGTGCAAACACACACTGATATTTGAATCTCCTGCCAATCTTGGAAACATGGTTGATACCGAAACAGCTAATCTGCCACAGTTTTTGACTACTTGCATATGAAAATAAAGTTACTTGAAGATAAGTTGTGATTTTCAGCTGACAGATGATATTTGTGCTTGATGCCACAACTTAGCTGGCATCATTTTGAGAAAATCCTGAGGTTTAAACTATAGGATAAGGGAAGAGCCAGAGATGGCTAGCAGGTGGCTGTTTTAGCAAATTGCTGTATTTGACTCATGACATACCCTTGCAGTATATACATAGCAATGATGAGAGTGTAGGTAATGTTCTAGTTATGATAAATGCAGGCAACTCACCTCTTTAGCAACGATAACAGTGTACTAGGCAATGTTCTAGTTATGATAAATGCAGGCAACTCACCTCTTCAGCAATGATAACAGTGTACTAGGTAATGTTCTAGTTATGATGAATGCAGGCAACTCACCTCTTCAGCAATGATAACAGCGTACTAGGTAATGTTCTAGTTATGATAAATGCAGGCAACTCACCTCTTCAGCAATGATAACAGCGTACTAGGTAATGTTTTAGTTATGATAAATGCAGGCAACTCACCTCTTCAGCAATGATAACAGCGTACTAGGTAATGTTCTAGTTATGATAAATGCAGGCAACTCACCTCTTCAGCAACGATAACAGTGTAGGTAATGTTCTAGTTATGATAAATGCAGGCAACTCACCTCTTCAGCAATCATAACAGTGTAGGTAATGTTCTAGTTATGATAAATGCAGGCAACTCACCTCTTCAGCAACAATAACATGGTACTAAGTAATGTTCTAGTTATGTAAATGCAGGCAACTCACCTCTTTAGCAACAATAACAGTGTACTAGGTAATGTTCTAGTTATGATAAATACAGGCAACTCACCTCTTCAGCAACGATGAGAGTGTAGGTAATGTTCTAGTTATGATAAATGCAGGCAACTCACCTCTTCAGCAACAATAACAGTGAAGGTAATGTTCTAGTTATGATAAATACAGGCAACTCACCTTTTTAGCAACGATAACAGTGTACTAGGTAATGTTCTAGTTATGATAAATGCAGGCAACTCACCTCTTCAGCAAGTAATGTTCTAGTTATGATAAATGCAGGCAACTCACCTCTTCAGCAATGATAACAGTTTACTAGGTAATGTTCTAGTTATGATAAATGCAGGCAGTTCCCCTCTTCAGCAACCATAACATGGTACTAAGTAATGTTCTAGTTATGATAAATGCAGGCAACTCACCTCTTCAGCAATGATAACAGTTTACTTGGTTATGTTCTAGTTATGATAAATGCAGGCAACTCACCTCTCCGTCACAAACTTGACAGGCCTGACTAGAACATTCTTCCATTCGGACAGCTACCTCTCTATCGCTTACTTGAAAGTCATTCATATGAGATTGTCTGTAAAGAACAAAAGTCAAGAAATGAAAATTGCAAAAGTACAGATACTTTATGAATTTATTTACATGTTCAAATTCCATTTAAGAGTGCAAAAAAAAACCTTTCCAGTGAAAGGTAAAATATTATTTCCAAATATGAAAAGTGTACCTACCCAGTAATAGCATAACCTTGTATGATTATCTTAATACATATTTTTGAATATATTGATACTTTGATATATCCCAAGTATGTGGTTAGGTCACATATAAATGTTTTCAGTTACTTTAAGGTTACATGATTCAAAACAACAAACTGACATATGTTTCTTTCCTTTTGAAGATAAATGTACGATAGACTACAAGGAAAAATGAAAGTTGCTGTCCAAACCAAAAAACAAAATTAGAAGCCTTTCTTACTTCCAAAGAAGAATTTTAGGAAGCAGAAAAATGAAAAAGAATTTCTAACGTCGCTGACCGTGGTTCCTACAAAACTTTCCATGTATTTCTACTTGACGTGTGTAAAAGTAAACATAAAACACAAACGAAACAAAAGAATCAAGTGAAATGATACTTTGAGTTTTAAGAGAAGTCAATAACTTAAAATACAAACTTTGCGAATCAACATACAGTATAGTGCAGTGTAGTGAAGCTAGGCAAAGGCAAAGTAAAAGTATCAGTGATGGCAGCATTCAAGAACTCAGAGAGTTTGATTTGGTGAGGACTTGTAGAAATAGAAAGTGACTTTAGAAACGATGTAAGAGCAGTCCTCTATTCATGACTTACCTCCCTTTGAGACTGAAGGGAACATTCCTAGCGACACCAGCCACGCTCAGAGTGTTATAAATCACCTGTTCGTACAGATGTTTATTACCATCGAAATGAGACGATGATAGATTGGGAGACATATTCACCTGATATAAAAATTATGAAATATGGAGGAAGATGTAAAATCTATGTTTGTTATAGATAACATGCAGCAAAATGGTACTGTATTGTTTTGCGTTGTTTTGTTTTAAATGTTGTATGTATTGTATTGTAATGTACTGTTATTGTATTGCATCGTAATAGTAATACATCGTATTGTATAATGGATTGTATCGTTTCTATAGTATTGTTTCTATTGTACTGTACGTATTGTATTATTTCTATTGTATTGTAGGATATTGTACTGTATGCATAGTATTGTATTGTTTGACATGCATTGTATTGTATTGTATCGTTTCTATTGTATTGTTTCTATTGTACTGTACGTAT
Organism: Apostichopus parvimensis; assembly: GCA_000934455.1. Taxonomy (NCBI): domain Eukaryota; kingdom Metazoa; phylum Echinodermata; class Holothuroidea; order Aspidochirotida; family Stichopodidae; genus Apostichopus; species Apostichopus parvimensis. Next base: position 12,090 of record KN892728.1, read on the forward strand.
TGTGTTATTTCTATTGTATTGTATGATATTGTACTGTATGCATAGCATTGTATTGTATATCATGCATTGTATTGTATTGTTTCCATTGTATTGTTTCTATTGTATTGTAATTACATATAGCTTCACACTTAATGCACTGGTATATTTCACATCATGGTTAACATAAATACACAATGCATATCTTCAAAATGAAATGCAAAATTATAGAAATACAGGTCACAGAGAACTAACTACACGGTTACAGAGATACATAAAAATATAGTTACAGATTGATACTGAGCCATTTTAATGACCCCTGACCCTAGCCCTCTAATAATCGAACCAGTTCCTCGCTATACAAATAAAAACTCATAACCTTTTGCTAATGCACTATTCCAGAGAATTTCTTCAACAAGAAACGACCGAAATGATACCTCCCATCACGTAGGCCCTCTGAAATGCTTTTATGGTTCTTTTTCCTTATTGCTTTAACCTCTAATAATAACCGTCATCGTTAGGCCAAGAGCCACACAAATTGCGACTATTGCATCCATAATATGATCCCCTCCCCCTTTCCCCCGAGTTTAAAACTCCAAAGAGATAAACATTATTTCTACCGAGAGGAGCCACACGAGCAATCTCTCACCTCCATCAAATAGAGATTGAGATCTTCGTCCAAAACAAAGTCACATCTCATCAGTTCAAAGAAAGACCTAAGAGAGGGATGAGACGAGATAAAGCTTAAAAAACAGAGAGCATTCTCATTTGGGTTGCTAGGTAACAAAAATTGGAAGATAACAAACATTGTCCTTCAATTTCAGATGATCGCTCATGAAGACAAATCACTCTTTTAAGGTAGGATGTGATTGGATTCCATGTATAGTACCAATCATGTTGCAGGTTGCAAGTACTTCAAAAGTATCACAGAAAATGATACTGTATTTAAAAGTAAGCCACAGCATCTGGGGTGATATCCAATTGAAAAAGTCACTGGAAGGTCAAAACTACCTACCAATCCCTACTGTCCCCCCCCCCCCTTCCTCCCTCCCTGTGATGGATTCCATGTACAATACCAATCATAATGGTTACAAGTACTTCAAAAGTATCACAGAAATGATATTTAAAAGTAAGCCATAGCAACTGTGGTGATATCCAATTGAAAAACCGTCACTGGAAGGTCAAAAATACCAACCCCTACTGTCCCCCCCTTCGTCCCTCCCTCCCTCCCCCCACCCATCATCAGCGACTGAAATGTCTTACATAGGAACAAACTCCCCCCCAACCCCCCCCCCCCCCCCAAAGCAAGCATGACATTGATAACTCACCTCTTGTGAGTCATCTTATCCATCGACTTGATCAAGTTCGAATGTTTACTCAAGAAAACACCGGCAATTGCTTCGTAGATCTGTCTTTGGATGATATTTGGATCCTCACCTAACGATTCGAGATGAGAAAAAGATTTAGTGGAGTTACTGAAATAAGACTGTAATATTAATATATTCATTACTGTAACAATTCATACAGGAGACAGTCATGTGGAGATCTATAAGTGTTTCAAGGAGCTATACATGGATCGGCACAAAGTAGAAAAGTGGAAAAAAAAAATTTTTCTTTCTTAATTTTAATCGATATTCAGTCAACAACTCCTGCCACAAGCTCTATCTTTGTCAACAAACCTTTGACCTCAGAGCAGAAGTATTTACATTTTTTGGATTGTTTTCTTACCTATCGAAAGCACAACAAAATTTAATGAAACAATTTACAGTAGTTATTCAATCCTCCCCTCCCCTCCTCCCAACCCCTATTCATCTCCTCTCTGAATGGGACAAAAATAGCCCGCTTTTACCTCATTCCAGTTTTCCCTATTCAAAGTAACATACAAATCAGGGCAAGATTGATGACTTGCAGAGAGAGACAAAAATAGGCATAAATTTTTTCACAATAACATTAATGTCAGGTTCACACTAGTGTCAAGTTATACAATGTGAGTATAGCGTTACATATACCCAATTATCCATACCCTGGCTAGGAAATATTCCTAGCAAATATTCTAGTCTTTGAAGGATGTGTGTTCTTTTGTTCATGAGAATGCACTTCCTTTAAGATAAATCCTAACAATTAAGCCTTTCTGTGATAATAAGGTGTTTGAAAGACCTGAAAAATTAATAGTCAATAGCTGCTAGGTAATATCAATATAGATAAAAAAAAATGAATATTTAATATTTGCTATTATAAACTCAGTATAGACATGAAAAATGAATAGTCAATAGCTGCTAGGTAATATCAATATAGATATAAAATAATGAATATTAAATATTTGCTATTATAAACTCAGTATAGACATGTGTAGTCAAAAGCTGCTAGGTAATGTCAGTACAGATATAAAAAATGAATATTCAATAGTTGCTATTATGACTCAGTATAGACATGAGAAATGAATATTCAATAGCTGCTTGGTAATATCAATATAGATATATAAAATATGAATATTCAATAGTTGCTATAATATACGCTTCAGAGCACTCGTATCGTCAGGTCTAGCAGTATGAATATAATGCTTTCTATCAGATCAAGGTTAGGAACTGTTTGCACTGTCCATACCAGTGCTTTGAGAGCATGATATTGGAGTACGGTTTAGAGAGGTATTAGCATTAGTTGATTGTCCCAACTGGCTGGACTAAACTCAGCATAGACATGAATAGTGAAAAAGTTACAACTTGAGTAATTTATCAAGGTAAACAACCCCCTGGAATTGTCATGCAATGAAGTTTCGTGGTGGAAATAATTCAGATGATGTGATTTTTTTCAAATTTTTTGCTGTAGTGATATCATTGCACGCTACTCTTTTACATGATGTAGTTCAGTTTGTAACTTTCATTTTCCAACAACTATTCCAAATGAAAAAAAAAAAATGTTCACATGAGACGAAGTGCTCCACAACTGAGTTAAAAACCCGCGGACAATAACGAAGGCAAACGAAACGACGATACGCCAATTTGAAAACTTGCCGCTGCGAGTGAAAGAATCGAGTAGGAAATGACTTTAACCCATCTCCTGCGACAAGCAACCAAATAAGTTTCATATCCTACAAATGAAAAATGTTGAAACACTTCCAGCGGACATATCCGGCAACATAAAATCACTCCTTCCATCCCTCTCTAAAAAATGATTTACGACCTTTCGCCTCCTCCCATGACAGTGAAACATTCGAAAGCATCGCCGAATATATATGTGACGGCAGCATGGTTGGATGATTTACGGTTGTTTATTTTCAATCTTGATGTGAGGGCCGTGGCATCCTTTACTCTTTTAACCGAAAACTGAAAGGCTACATTAAGTCACTGTGGCATTTTATGCTAGCTACTACTACCATTGCTTGGCGAGATTGTTTTTTCTCTTTTCATTTTTTTCTTCTGGTCTTACAATGTAATTTCAAAACATTGTCACTTGCGATCCTAAAAGGTTACCCTGTGAAACATTATGATGTGATTACTGGCAAGATTAATGCGAATAAAAGCATATCGTGAAATGTTTAACTGCAAGCAGATTATTTCCTTTGCTAACCGAACTTTGCACTTATCAAACTTCATTGGAGATCAAGTTGTAAATTTTAACAATTATTACGACAGGATTATTAGATAAGGATTCACTGCTCTCCCTTGATCTGGTAGATGTTAAATATCCCCTTTCTCTCTCTCCATTTTTTTTTTTACATTTTTAAAGCAGGTCGTGGGATTGTATTCTGTAAGTTTATTTGTCGACACTGTTATTCTATGGTAATGCCCTCTTGTTAAGCTTTGAGATTCAATCTCCAATGGGAAAAAAAAAAAAATGTAAGTTCAATTAAAATTTTAATATTAGTGACATGCATCGATTCAGAAACAATAAATTTGTTTTTACTCTCTCTCCACCTCTCTCACTCTCTATCTCCCTTTTATTCTCTCTTTTGAAACCTATCTTACTGGCTTCAGTCAAAGGAGGTAATAAACTGCACCTCTGATGGACTTTGATATCAAACATTTGCCACAATCGATGGCAAAACTTGCTTTGAGGTACATCTCACTTGAGAGCAAATCATGGACTACTGTTTCAAGCTTGAATGTGGTTGCAAATCGACGACCTTTGGGCGGAAATTGTGAAACGTTTTCTTCTCCAGACTTTTTGAAAGTTTACAAAGAATATACTAGTTGTTTAACAACCCTCATGACATATAGTTCAACACCAGAATGCTCCAAGTTCTTCAAGGATGTGTGTGGGTGTGAGTATGTGTGTGAAAATCGAGGGGGATGGGGGCGGGGGAGAAGGAGAGGTCAGTATGTGTTCACAATGAGGCCTTTTGTTTCATCTCAGTAACAACACATGGCCCTAAAATAAGAATATTAACGTGAAAAAATTCAAAATTTCTTAGGACACTGGGCGGCGAGATTTTAGTGATTGAAGGTGTCCGAGACTGCCCCAACCAATCAAAATGCAATCACCAAATGGATTTTTAATTTGAAGGAGAACTAGGCAGTGTTGCTTTAACACAGTGTATTATGACATCTGAAGGCCAACAAATTTTAACATCATCAAACAAGTATCTCTGCATTTATGGTCTGGTAGTTAGAAACTTGAATCTCAGCTGCCTTTAAAGTTACAGTCAAAGTTGAAAGTTTACGGTCTTGTACCAAGGCAAGGGTCATCTCACCACTTGACAACATTTCACCCCCAGTCATTGGTAACTTGTGGTACTCACACACCCAAATGTGCACGTTTCAAAACCGCCGCTCCGGGGACACTAAAGTTTGCCACAACTACATGTTCTCTGATGGAATTCCCTAAGTGGACAGCCACAAACCGGTAAACACAACAAATGTTTACAACTTACCTTAGTGGCAGGTTCCCATTTACACACCTCGGTGAAGAGAGGCGATTAAGATAAAGTGCCTTGCCCAAGGACACATTGTAATGATCTGATTAGAACTTGGACCTGCTTTAGATTGCAGGTCTGTACTTTTAGGATATTAACGTTAATGAATGCTAATAAGATATAAATATTAATTTACGAAACTTCAAAGCAGAAACAAGGGAAAAGTATTGTTTTGCCTCTGTGTAAGGTGGTTGTTTGTTAACCACACAGAGGGCCCTGACATAATGCAACTCCTTTCAAGACAATTCCACACTAATTTGAAACTTATTTAGTTTTTTTTTTACTATTCTATAATTAATATTGTAAGTTTTAATGGGCCTGTACATACTAAAGAGGCACAGAGTAAATGTAATATCGTACCTTGACTTTTCAAGTAGCTATTCAAAGTCTCCTTGAAGCTCATGGAATGTTCTGTGTAATATTTCTTCAACGAGGGCATCTAGACGAGAGGGAAAGAGAAGAGAGAGAATAAAAAGGGTGCAACAAAAGTTTCGCCAACAGATCTTCAAAGTTCATTAAAGGTCCAAAAAGATGACTTAAATTGAATAATCAATGGCAATTTGCATGAAAGAGATATGAAATAAAATCATAGAAAAAAGAGGAAAAGGAATGGAAAAAAAAATTAGAAACAGGAAACAAGTTTACAAGATGTAGATAGGAATGGCAACACATATTCATCCAATTATCCATATCCTCGGGTTACGACATATCCATAGGGAATATTCTTATTTGTGGAGGATAAATGTGTTCTTTTGTTCACAGAAATGTAACTTTCTATAGGATATATACCCTTACAATTAAGCCTAACTGTTATAAGTGCATATAATGCATTTAGCAATACACTGAATATTCATATATTCAACATATAAACCAATCAGGTAGTTGGGATAGCTTCCTACCGCCATTACCACTCTATACAGTACATTCACGTCAAGACTCAAAGCAATTATACTGACAGTATTTATACAATACTGAACCTTTATCCTAATACAAATTAGACAGTCATATTTGCTCATACAGTCGGTGCAAAGTGAGATGACCCGTGACATGAAAGTTTCAGTTATAAAAAAAAGTTGTTAGGACCAGGTGAAACTAAAAAGAGGAAGCAAGCGCTTACCTCCCATACAGGAGTGTAGTCATCTCCGACCACGTATTTGTCGACATCCTTGAAGTCGATAGGATTGTAATCTTTGGGACAAAATCTGACCAGCAGATCGTCGTGTAAGATGTAGACCCTCAGGGGATTCACTGACGTAAGCGTAGCGTAGATTCCGATGTCAAATTTTCTCCCGTCTATGAGGTATGGATTTCGGATGTATTCCTGAACAAAGGTATCCTGTTGATTAAGATCCAGCTCTAAGAAAGGAGAACGAAGAAAATAAAGATGGTTTAGGGAACTCAGGCAATCTTTTCTCATTTGTAGAGAAATTGTGTTTTAGATAAAGTATAGTGTATCGATAGGTTTATTGCCTTGGCCAGTTGCAGTGGTGGGTTGTGCTGTTGGGGGTGGGGAGGGGGTAATAATACTTGCAAAAGAGAGACGAGACCGCTGTACAATAGTTTAGGTCTGTTTCATAAGTATTGGTACCTTCCCATACAGCCTGAGCCTTTAACCACCCATCCCACCCAACTCCCCCCCACCTCCAATGAGACTTAATTAACTAAGCACTTGTCACAAGGAGCAATAAGTGAAACATTTCTGAATTAATTTTTCATGACCAGAGTTGTCGGCCTCTAGCGATCAACTGCTAAACATTTAGTTTCACTTCAAATTTACAAATGGTCAATTAAAAAAGTCTGGTGCTTTTGTTTTCCATACCAGCAAGTTGCTACATTTACATCTCTTAGCTTTCCTTTCAAGCTTACTAGCCTCAATAAACACTGTCATGTTTTATTAATGTCCTGTATATATATATATACACATATACAAAGTATGTATATGCTTGTATATGTGATTTATATGCATGAATGTGTATGTTTATATATGAAATGAAATGACGGGCAGTTTTGCTTGAGCTAGGGTATCCAGTATTACAGGGTGGGTGTGGGAGTCGAAGGGGGTGGGGGGGGGTGGGGGAGCTTACAGTGCTACATTAGTTATTTGTGGAAATGCAATAATGGGAATTCTGAGACAGATACAACTGGAGTGCAGAATGTATCACAGGGAAGGAACGGTTATTGCTACTCACCCTTTACCGGTTTCACCTTGATGCCTCGGTGAGAACTACTTTTCTGGACCCAAAGTTTCTCAGGATTCTGATTGGCCTACAAATAAACAAAGAAAGAACACTCGTTAAAGACGACAATGGCAACTTAAGTATATAGTTCAATCATGTGAAATGAACCAATCACCTTACAGGGTTTCTTCTTCACTGTTCCTTCTGAGCAAACAGAGGACGTCCCGATATCAAGAAGGGTTGGGAGATGGGGGGGGGATAAGGGATGGAAGGGGGCATTACTGATATTTATCCCTGATGACAATTGTTGTATCAGTTTTGCTGTATTCTATTTTGTGTGCTTAAAATATCTGTGTTACAACACCATAAACAATCTTCTGTAAATATGTGGCTTATTGAATCTAAGGTTTGCACACATTTCCATAAGCTTGCTGTAATGATATGACAGTTGACACAGATCGGTGAGAGATGGCTTTGTCTCCAGGTAAACTGCATGAAAGACGAAGTTACCAGAATTTCTAAGTTTCATTAAATTCTATTCGTATTGTGAACAAACCCAAAGTCTACAAAACACAGTCCAGACTCAATTTACTGCTTTGAAGCTGAAGTGTGTGTATTGTACCTCAATTTGACCAAGTTATGTGGTATTTACACATAATTACATGCAGGCCTACCTCTCAATCTAGTTACAATGAGGTCTAAGTGGTTACATCCATCCTGCTACTCCCTAGTTTAGCATGTTGCTAAAACTTTCTATCCAATTCAGAAAAAAAAATTGTACCCCTCAAATGCAGCTAGAAAATTGTGTCTGGTTCTATCCATTTAATGGCTATTAGTTTATTATCAATTTATTTTAATCTATCATCCAATATAGAACATCTTGTCTGAAAAATGTAATGCAATATTAATATTTTTGATGAATCAAACCAGCAGATAATCCTAAACTCTTCCTTGAAGGTCGAGCACAGTAATGGGCAGAGAGTGACAAATTGTAAGTGTCACTTCAGAGACTTTTGAGCTGGATTGTAAATTTTTAACCATTCAATATATATTATTCACAGATAATCGAATACCACTCAAAAATAGATGTCTGTACAACCATTTATCTGATGCTACCTATCAACTGATAAACAGCTTAAACCGATATTTTTTTTTAATTTTTTTTTTTAATATTGATGTAATATTTTAAAGTTTGATAGTAACACCTTCAGCATCTTTGCTTTATTTCATCACTCCTTGGGAGATTTTGGTCGACTTAAAAGGATTTTATTCTGGTGGCTGAAGTTGATTGCCTAATAGCCTAAATGGCTAAAAAATGTTCCGACTACAACTATATGGGAAAACCATGTCCTCATAGCATCTTTATTACAAACATATGAATATTTCAAACTGTAGGATATTAGTTTATACATGCAGCTGGGAACACAACAGAATGGATGAAGTAATCAAGGAAAATCAGCTGAAAAATGTTAATGTTTTTCATCATAATTTTTTGATCATTTATCCACAGACAAAAAGAATATTTCAAGAAGGAAAAAAAAAAGAGATAAATTTTGATGAAATTCTATGAACAGATAACTCTGACAGCCTAGCAAACAAGTGTATCAGGATTAAAAAGATAAATTACCAGCCTAACAGGAATATTATAGTAGCCTCTAGAGGTTAGGCTTTTTTGAAAAGTATTTGCCCAGATGACATCACAGTCCCCCTAATGTGTTCCTACTTTTTGGAGTAGTTGAAGGTTTAACCAGCCAACCTTACATTCAATCAACCATATCTCAAGTTAGGGGTAAGATACTGAGATGGGGTTTTCAACTAGCAGTGTGGATTTTGTTTTTGGCTCATCAAAATAAATTTCATATTGTTTTGTCACCAGAAAAATCCTTTTTCAAACAGAGTCAATATGGCAATATTTTCAGGTACGTAATGTTTTCCCTTAACATTTCATTATGGTAGGTGCCACAAGATTGCGACCATTTCAAAGTGCAAATTGCCGCTCAAAGTGATGCAAAAAGTCAGCATTTACAATATAGCACCAGACACTTTCAACAGATCAGATACAACCTTGGTAGAATCTGATCCATTTCTGATTTCACACTTGAAATTTTGACAGAATTGAAACAGAATATGATCATTTTCTACTGTGAGCTACTTCAATTGCATTTTTGGCCTTCCATGGTTTTACTGGTCTGATTAAAGTAGTCCATGGCCTTGACATCTGTTGGCTAGTGGGAACTCTTTGTGTTTACACTGCCCCAGATCACATTACAGAGCCAGCACCACACACTTGCCAGTATTTGAATTACACTTCAGTAAATATGGAATGGAGGGAAATCTATAACTTGATGGTAGTGAATATTTACATACAAACAGAACGAAAATGATGACTTGGTTTTTTGGGGGGTTAAGTCGTTCTGCTCATTTTTGTCTCTGGGAGAACAGTAGCCGTTAATTTTACAAAAATCAGAAAATGTCAATTTTTACGTTAACACCCTAGATGCTTCTTACCTAGGTGCACAAATGAAAAGCTGATATTAACATGGAGATATAAATATAAGTATTTTAAGAAAATCTGCTAAATTGTCAAATTGGAGAAGTCAAGTAAAACGTGCTCTGGAATTGTTTTTCTATCTCTGAACAACCCAGGATCCCAGAATGAGATAAGGCAGGGGACTCAAAAAAATTATGTTTTGTATTGTACCATTTATACATTTCCACTGATATTGTTTGCACACACACAGGCACTGTATAAGGCAAACATACACTCCACATATATGTTATTCATAAAAAAGCTTCATTCGTTTCCAAAACTTTGGTATTAAAGGAAAATATATGGAAAACTACTATATGAGACGAAATGGCCTTGAAGAAATGATTGAGTTGACAACAGAAGACCACTCCCACTGGTAGGAATTCATGAAGTAATGCAAACACACACACACTCATACATACTGACACGCACTTGTATACACACAAATTAGTATATAATTGTAGCACAATCTTGGAGTTCTACGCAAAAGCTAATATTTTAAAAGGCCGGCATTAACTTACGTCCGCAGTAACGCCTTTAGGACAACTTTCAAGGTGATAATTTTAAGAGTGACAATTTTCTCAAAAGGGCTGGGTGTTCAAGGGAGGTGTTGACACAACAATTGGAATAGTTTTACAGACCACATTCTATATAAATTATAATGTCAGGTGTAAAATATCATATCTATAGTTTTAAGAAAGACGATTTTCTGAAAAGGCTGCAGGGTGTTTACTGGAGGTGTTGGCACAACAATTGGAACCGTTGTACAGATCACATGATATGTAAATTATAATGTCAGGTGTAAAATACCATATCTATTGAAACTTTGGTGATTGGTGTTGGGAAGCTTTACATAAAATAGCTATGTACAGTAGGCTTGGCTCAAATTTATGAATCATTATATGCAAAAAAAATTGACTAATATGACTGCAGCCAATAAATTGTCAAACACATTTATGCCAGAAATGTATTGAGACTAATAAGATATTTTTCAGCATGAATGTAAGAAAGAAAGAAAACAATTATAGAATGTTCACTCAGTGTAACTATTATGGGAAGGTTGTTGATTTCTGCTTGATTTAAAAAAAAATTAAAAACACATATTGTGATTTTGTCAAATGTTGCATGCTAAACTTTGGATATATCTTAAACATGTCCACATTTAACAAATGGACTACTTTTGATCTGAGCCCATGAGACTATCAAAGAAGTTGTTTAATCAGAGGGGGTGACTTTGGGTCTTTTTCTGGCTCTTTCAGACTTTTAAGTGACCGTTTAGTGACAGAAAATATTACTTTTTATTTGGATCTTGACAAATACATTCCAAACTGCTAGCTTTAACCTCATTTGAATATCTTTTTGTATCTAGCTGTAAACCAGGGTTTTGTGGACCATGGACATGCTGCTATCATTTAGCTATAATTTCTTAGAAAATGAGCAATGCTCTTATCCTGTCCCCACCCTCCCACCCGCAACCCCCACCCTCCCACCCAGACCCCCCCACAATCTCAAAATTTTGTCTGGTACCCTGTTGATAAGGTTGTTTTGAAGGTGACTTTACTCTTTACAAAAATAAAACCTCCGATGTAAAATGAACAAAAGTAGATAGACTGTACTATGTCATTATGATAAATCTTCTTCAAAAATTTTTCTTCATAATTTCCCAAATAATTATCTTGTTGCTGATTTTCTCCCTGAAATGAGGTTCAGTTCAAAATTAATCGTTAACTGAAGCTGTCAGTATTTTCTGAATTATAGGTTTCTTTCATCATTTTAGGCAATCTTTTTGCATGAATGTTCTATTTTCTCTCCACCGATGAACATCTTTTTGAGTAAAGAAAGACGTTTTCGGCTCGATTAACAATCTGATGTAAATTGCACTCTATTGTTGACAGCTATAAATTATACAAATTCAGTTAATTATTAAAGCTTGAAATCTTCATGATGATGAAGTTACATGTTCTCTGAATGTGTTCTTTATTCAATGTTGCAGAAAACTTTGCTACATGTATTTGACATTCTGCCACAGGAGATTTACCAAAAATGGTTTTCATTTTTTTTACATTTGGATTTTTAGCACCAAATAAAAGCCTATAGCATAAATGCAGTGACTTGTATTTGTTGCATTAATGTTTAAAATGTTTTAATAATAATAATAATAATATTAGTTATAATCAGGTACTTTTAGGCAGCTTAAGCGACCACAAACGTAGAAGAAACTCGCAAGGGCTAATGGATTACAGCTTACATGATGGTTGGCTTCCAATTCAACATTTTAACTCAAATATGGAATCTTTTCAATTTAGAAAGTCATTTCAGATGGGAAAACTGTAGATTGCTCTGGGATGAAAAACCCACTTTACTAGACCTGGCCGGGTATCGAACTACTTTATATGCTAGATTCAAGCTGCTATATATGCTAGATTCAAGCTACTATATATGCTAGATTCAAGTTACTATATATGCTAGATTCAAGCTACTATATATGCTAGATTCAAGCTACATATATGCTAGATTCAAGCTACTATAAATGCTAGATTCAAGCTACTATGCTACTATATATGCTAGATTCAAGCTACTATATATGCTAGATTCAAGCTACTATATATGCTAGATTGAATCTATTATATATGCTAGATTCAAGCTACTATAAATGCTAGATTCAAGCTACTATGCTACTATATATGCTAGATTCAAGCTACTATATATGCTAGATTCAAGCTACTATATATGCTAGATTGAATCTACTATATATGCTAGATTCAAGCTACTATAAATGCTAGATTCAAGCTATTATGCTACTATAAATATGCTAGATTCAAGCTACTATATGCTTGATTCAAGCTACTATATATGCTAGATTCAAGTAATTTTCATCCTGGAGATAATGAAGAATCTTCACAGACTTCCCAAAATTACTGTTGTGAGTTTTAGAAATGACCTCAGCCCAAACATGATTGTTGGTATTCATATTCAGATTTATTAATATATTATTTATTTGTCCTTATTGATGTTATGATCTCATCTCTCCCTACATGTAATGTATAGGGAGTTGAGACATTGTACTTAACCCCACATCAGAAATGTGAGGAAGAGTGTGGGCGTGTGTGAGATTGTTTGCTTGAGTGTGTGTGAGTGTGCCGCAACTCAACCTAGAGTGAAGTCCAATCAAGTTCAAACTTGGTGGTTTGGTGCCTGACCATGTCAGCACTACAACATGCAATTTGACAAAGAGACTGCCATGCATCAAATATCTCTTTGCAAAATTATAACTAAATTTTTTAATTTCCAATCTAGGGAGGATTGATTTAAAGTAAACTTAGTTTATTTAAAACAAACTGGAACTGATCTACCTCTTCCAAAAACTTGATTTTCTGAGCTGGCAAAGAGAAGGCCTTTGGGATGAACTTGATGTCCGATGTCGCTAAGAACACTTTATTTGTGATGTAACCGGTCCCGGGAAAGTGATTGACCTTAATAGTTCAAAGAGAAAGAAAGAAAGAACACAAAAAAAGATTGCTAAGAGAATGTCAATCATGGTAGACCAGAGAACACAATAAACATTTGAATTACATCCACAAATTATTGCTGTACCTTATAATGTTGTTCCATGCTATTAATAACACCCTGTAGCTCTATGAATGGATATTCATGTGATCAGAGTACACAATAAGCATTTAAACATTACATACATAAATTATTGCTGTACCTTCTGATGTGGTTCCATGCTTCTTATAACACTCTGCAGCTGTGTGAATGGATATTCATGAGACCATAGAACATCCCACGATGAATCTTTATCACCCTGTACGTAGCCCACCTTTTTAAAGATATCAAACACATGATCCAAGTAACCCTTGTTGATCTGAGAAATGGAGGAAAAATTTTGTATGCAAAGAATGGTTTAATAATAAAGGGTTTTATGCAAGGATGTTTAGTGTTAGAGCTATATATATTAAAAGATGAGGTCCCAAAGATAATATCCCTGACCCCTCAGATACAAAGTTTTACATTTGAAAGAATTTGTACACCACATGAAATTTACTTTAAGATTAATTATCATTCATTTCATAGTATTTCCAGTGGCATGCACAAGGGGATGGGGGGGAGGGGAGGGTGGGGTGGGGAGGGGTCTACCTTCCATCATCATTCTTGGAAAATGGTTCAGATGGGGGATATTTTACATACAACCAGGAAAGAGTAGACTCCTTTTCAACCAAATAAAATTATCAAGAGCATTTATTAGCACAACCTTAAATTGATAGTTAATTAATAGCTAATTACAGACCTAATTTATAGTATAAATATGCCTGAGAGTGCACCATGTCAATTCTAAATTTGTCAAGTTTATCCAGAAAGTGTGAACATGGGGGGTGATGGACACAAATAATACCAAGTTCATATTGCTACAACTGTAGGGTATTTGGATGTTAATCATATTAGTACTGTATTCATTCTTGGTAGATGCCAAGGCCTTATCCAGGGTAGCCTATAGTTAATAGTTACTATACCTAGATGGTAATACTAAGTATATATTGTATTCTATCTATGTAATCTGTACACTAAGGAGTGTCATCTGTCTCTGTGACAGATGAGAAGATGAGGGTAATAGATCAGTAGAGCATACACTACCATCGTGTGCAGTTGTGTTTTTCTTGAGTTTTCTCTACACAACAACATGTGAATTCAGGGTTTCTAGGACCAGAGGACTTTTTGCAAATATGGGCCCTGGTTGATATAGGCACATTGGTTCAACCAAAGGGTCACAGCTATTTGGCTTTCTTTAATCGGCTTGTGAACTAATCTTTTTGATTTGCAGAACTAATTATGCATCATGCAACAATGGGACCGCACTTATGATTTAAGTTTACTGTTTACTTTTACATACAAAAAATATTGTGTTCTAGAAGGCTTCACTGTCAGTAGTAAATGTTAAAAGATGGCCCCTGGTCTTCTCAGGGATCTAGGGATCTGGTTGGCAAGTTATTGGACCCCTATATGGCCCTTGCCTACAATTAAATTTGTGTAGGCTATACTCACATTTTTGCCATTTATCCAGAATACAGGGCTGTCACTGTGAGCAGTGCTTTTCCTTTGAACAGTATCACTCATGGAAAACTCATCTTTATGAAAATCCATATGCTGTCTCTGTAGTAAAGAGAGCTCATAGATATTCCACAAGGTCACCAGGACACCAAGTAGAAGTGCTGAGAAAAGAATACTGGCAGGACCTGAAATCCTCATGATTAAACAGAATCTTTACATTGAGAAATCAATCAAAGAATTGGACCTGTGAATCAAGGATAAATAGAACAACATGTACTTCATTCATCTTCATTATGAAAAACACTGAATATCACACAAAACCAATCACACACACAATTTTCACAGAAAGTTATGTAAGTTTAACATTGCATACACATGTTTTCTGCACATGGTCAATGGAATGGTATCCCCCATCCTTGGTCCACCTCTCCCATTGAGGGTTCTCAGTGCAAAGGCTAGGCTACTATACATGAGATTTAGAGCCATGGATATGGGAGGTAAGTATGGTCTGCATTCTGCAAAGGAGTGGAGGGGAAGGGGTGCCAACTACTGATAGACATGGACAATTATAACAACAAAGCAGAACTTGTGCTACAAATAAAGAGAGATGACAAAATTTACAAACTTTAAGAAAGATGTGTTGTCTTAATAATAGTGAGTTCACATTGCCTAGGTCAATCACATCAATATTAAACTGAAAAAAGTTCCATCCATATCAGCTCAGCACATATTTTGGCATTTATGCCACAAAAATACCAAACAGAACCCAAATCGTTAGGTTGGTAGAAGATCATTGTACTACATAAAGCGTAGCCTAGGTACCTCAGTATCTGTCGGCTTACCTTCTTTACAGGGAGTTTTCCATCACACGATGAGAAAATTCATCCTCGGTTATCACTGACAATTTTACAAGAAAATAACTGGCATGCACACCACAGGACACCTGCCGAAAGTGGTGCACAAGGACTGGGCCGGATACAATATTACTGCAGATTCTGTCGGCAGTTAGAAAATCTACTTTGGCAAACTGTTCTTCTTTCTCTTGACTGATTATAACAAGATCCAGTTTCGCGAGACTTATTGACACAGGCAGTCAATGTTGACCCTGACGTTATACGTTTCGCATGCAACCCTGATCAATGTAGCTTTACAGCTTGCGTAGCGTGGCGCTGTGTCACATTGCCCCATAATGAGGATTTGTCAAACATCGCCTCACTCCATTCATCCAGAGCACAGAAATTTATACGTGTTTGCGATCAAGAGTAGCTTTCTTACAGTAGAAAGTAGCATGGTAGTTGGGTATTTCTTTCGCAGTTGGCAGCGCCATGTAATTGTGACATATCAATCATGCAATCATAAAAAAAAAACAGGATATTGCAGTTTCTCTGAACCAAAGGCTGAAAGCATTTGCATAGCGGTAGGAGCTAGACTGTTTTAGACTTATCCGGCACATTCAGTGATGGCATTGACGTCCAAAGAAATATATTCTGAGCGGGAGAGAAGGGGGGGGGGCAGCAGGGCAACGCTATTTTTAACGAGAGCGTACTTTTCCCCCTTTTTTCGATTTTGCTTTACCATCCAGACAACTGTAATTTGGTAGTCCATCTTCACCTGTGATTGGCTGTTTGTAGGAACTTGCTAATAAATATATTTTAAGGGTGTGCCTATTTCGACCAATCACGAGATTCGGTACATAACATCCCATCATAGTAGCCACTGATCAAGACTCTATAGCAGGGGTTCCCTAACTGGGGTGCATGAACCCCCAGGGGTGCGTGAGTCCATCCCAAGGGTTTCGTGAGACGTTTCCGAAAGTCAAAACTAGAGTACTTTTTGTTGAACTAAAATCTGATATATCATATAATTTAGTAATGTACAAAAGTCTTACCTATCGACACTCTTTTTTTTTCATTACAATATGACACTATGAACTTGATCTTTTACGAAGCACTGTTATGCGTATTATAGTATAATAATGACTCAGATCGTGTCTCGAAAAGTTGGGGGGGGGGGGGTCGTAGTGGACAACTCTGACATCCACAGGGGGTTCGTGTGGGGATAAAGTTAGGGAAACCCTGCTTTATAGGTTGAGTTATCCATAGTTTCAAGTTTCCATTGATAATTATACTTACATTAACTTACGAGAAGGATAGAATGAAGCAAAGAATCAATCTGAACCTTTTCATCCTTTATTGGAGTGATCAAGAAGGTAATTTGAAGGTTTGGAGCCTAAATTGGTTATCATGCAACCCCGGATCCGCAAGGGTATATATTGAGCAGTGGCGCGCACAAAATTTCAAAATGTGTGGG
This sequence comes from Apostichopus parvimensis, assembly GCA_000934455.1. Lineage (NCBI taxonomy): Eukaryota > Metazoa > Echinodermata > Holothuroidea > Aspidochirotida > Stichopodidae > Apostichopus > Apostichopus parvimensis. Next base: position 29,041 of record KN892728.1, read on the forward strand.
ATGGGGAATTATTTCCCACTACGACAGATGTAGGTATAAGGCCAGGAACTTTTATGGAAGGGCCACATTATGGGGAGGGGGATTTAAGATTTAGACATGGACTTCTGCATTCTGAGGCACATTGAGACAAATTTTTAGGTCTATAAGTTGCTCTAAACTCAACTTTGTCTTCATAATTACTCTCATTGTTCTGCTTATTGTAAATAATTCCCGACTGACAATGGGAGGTGGTGAGGCCATGGTTCCCTGCCCACCCCCTCCCCCTTGTATGGGGTATATGTATAGTTACACATTTGGCAGTCTGCATAAAAAGACGAGTGCCAGTATTGGAATCTGTCTGAACACAAAACTTTGTGTGCACTAGTCGTTAGGCTTGGGTCCCCTAAGGCACCCAGGATTTATTTACCCCTCCCAACCCCGATGGGCCACCAAGGGACCTGTAACCCTCTTCTCAAATTTATTTTGGCACTAAAATGTTTGGTGAAACACACTTCTTCTTCCAAGAAATATTCTGGATCAGTCACTGCAGAGTGATGTTCTAATTAACCTGGTGTTGACAGCATAGAATATCCCTGATAAATACAAAGGTAATCTACACATTTAGATTATTCATTTTCTTACTAGTAATTGTCAAGATTCAACACATGTCCTGGATGATCTGATTTGATCCATTAAATTTTCTTCTGAAGACAACATGTTGATGATTTTAAACAAGATGATATATGCAGTAGAAAACTTGCCAAGTTTAAATTGTGAAAGATTTTGACCATTTTGAGTGAGTGTTCCATTATTTATAGTAGAATATATAACCTATTTTAAGCAGCGCATTATCACAGACAATAAAGTCTTAATAACAAAGCTGGACTCATCATAATATATGCCTTAAATGAGCACACCAAACATGAATAACTTGCAAACTAATATTAATCCAAACCAAAAAAGATGTCCCCCAGCATACACAACATTTTATTTGTGGGAATAATAACTACCATATGTGTTTGGGATTTAGTTTCAAATTAAAATGGCATACTTGATATAAAACTTGGGATACAATTTTCTTCTTTGTTTTTGGGACAGGGATTTTTGGGGGCCTACAAAGATGGAGAATAAAATGGGATGATTATAAGACATATAAAACAAAAAAAATTAATTCAAAGAAGTGATTAAGTTTTGAACTTCATGTTTTTTTTTCCATATTTCTACAGGATTGACAAAGCTTTTGTTTTTCTCAGAGGAACAGATACATCACACATAACGGCCTCCAAGGAATATCGTACAAGAGACTCCAAAATGCTAACATTTCTAGCTCTCCGTTCTATATATATTTATATATATATTTTACAAAGATGAAAGTAAAAACCCACTGACAAAAAAAAAATAAAATAAAAATAGTAGTAGACAAACAAAAACAAAAACATCTTTCTCTCTTTCGGTGGGTAAAATAAGGTATTGATTTCAAGAATTTTTTTTCCATTACAAATTCACAAATAACTTTTTTCTGTAATGGACTATTCCAAAATAAATTACATAAATTCTAGAAAACTGAAAAATACTACAGAAAGTAAGACGAAATGACATGAATACATATCCCTCTTGGGATATGAATACGAAGTTGTTATGACATACTTAATTACAATGTATTACAAATAACACTTTTCCCATTGTTTCAGCCATGAGAAACGGCTGCCTCTCAGAGCAAAATTGAGCAGTTTCCTCCGGTTTTCTGCGATTTACCCCTGACAGAACATTCATGTCATATAATGAATGCATATTAATATAAAACTGATGTCGTTAGGATAATACATTCATGTTAACCCACACCAAAATCAGGATTGTGTACAAAAGCTTTTGATACATAACAGCCCAACTTCTGTTTGAACCTCTTGTCTAGAATGATCGAGAACGTTTCCTTTTTTTCCAGTTCCCGAAGTATAGCCCCCACATGTTCTATCCAAATCTTGAAAAGGACTCATTTCTTTCGTTAAGAATTCACAAAGAAATTAATTCATGAGCATGAGAGAGTTAATTGACCAAAACCCCAAATATTACAAGAAAATTTTCATGAAAATTGATAGAAAAGTTTGAAAACTTGAATCCAACTTGATGCTTAGTCAATATTTCAATCTTTACATTTTCCCTCATGTTACTATGGTAACAAACAAACCTTGAATATATATATATTTGTATATATATATATATATATATATATACTGAATCCATCAATTCTAAACACCTTGAAGAAGTAGCCAGCTGACAAGATCAAGCTCACATATTAGTGATGAATAGATGAAAGTGATATCATATATCGAAAAGGGTTTAACTCACTTTTTATCACTAATATATAACAGCTTTCTTCCGAAATTGAAACCGATTGCTAAGATGACCAAAATAGTTTGCAACGGGTTATTATTCCTAACACCCTGCCTAAGCCTACTTAACGAACCTATTTACTTAGGTATCTGGCTTAACCTATAACTATTACCATTAATGGCATATGCCATTTTTCCAAAAGAAAATATCTGTTTTTCATAATAATACCGCAAATTATGACCAAGAATACCTGCAACCAGCCTAATCTCGTGTAAATCTTGATGGAATGGCAAATGAACGACCTCATTCGGAGCAACTTTACGTTGTTTGTAAGATTAGGGTTATGTTAAGTAGCGACAAATACCTCCATTATGCTTATTAGAAAATCCGAGGATGGCAAATTTGAGATGATTTTTAAGTTTTTAAATATTAACACATTTCTTTTCAACTCTGTCATAATTTTTCTCGGCATGGTTTAAGAAAAAAAAATTAAATAAATAAAATGAAGAACCGATTCACATGTTTCCATTTGTAGGTATTAAAATAATTTCTTCATTTTTTCTTTTAAACTCCAGGTAAGACTCCGATCAACGCATCGTAATTTGGCCGATAAATCAAGACGTTTTGAGGAGAGGAAAAAACGAATTATAGATAGAAGAAAGAGCATACAAAGAGATGTTTGAAACCACACAATGATTGTAACCTTTGAAACTACCACCATACTATATCAACCACGTACAACATCTAGAAAACAGTCTCAGAAAGAGATAAATACTATTTACCCAAAAAGGCTAAAATTAAGCAAGTTGTCAACGATGAATAATGTTTGAAAACACACGTTACGACAGTGAAAAAAGCACCAGAATACAGACACCCGAAAAACTAAACCGAATACGCCCTTCAAATGAATACATATGGGGGGGGGTATAAACTTCTACCCTTGAGGAGATGAGAAGAGAAGAGGAGGAGGAGGAGGAGAAAACAGAATATGACACTTTTTTTGGGAACAAAAACACCAATAGAGAACAAGAGAAAAGAATAAGATTTCTTCCCATCATTCAAAATAGCTGAAGATGAACGTTTTTTGAAAAAATGATCACATCCGAACTTCGTTCAAGGTGATTTGCAGGCACCTCTGTTAAAATTTATTTACCAAACTACTTTTTCTATTTCCAGATTGGAATTTTTATCCTGTAAAAACGATATGTGCAAAAATGGGGGAGGGAGTGGGTAAATTCAATCAAAGTTTGTCGGATATGCGAAACATACACTATGATGCATTTCGGTCGAAAAACTTGACAAGATTTCACTTTAATCAGCAACAAGCCAACTGTAACAGAAATATTTTCTTTGTAGTAAAATATCTGTATTTATGTATACTGCATCAATATGAACCCCTAAATAATGTATCCTTTGTGTGCTACATAAGTAGTTCTCAGTGCTAAGTTTACATACACACATTGCCATGCTATCGTGACTGAAAAGCTCTCCTTTTCAAAAGCAAAATGAAATACTGCCACCACTTTTGGAATTCGAATGTCTTTGTTTGTATGAAATCTTGATAAATTTCAGTTGTGGCAATGAATTTTGTTCCTAGATGCATTCATTTTAACTACAATAATTGGTGAATGATGAAAAAGCTTTCAAGAGCAGCTAATTTCTTAAAGACTTGTGAATGACAAGAAAATGGTCACAAAATATGACCCAAAGCTTTACCTCGAGTATTATTTGAAAAATAAAGAATGCTCTACGAAATCTGCCAGGTGAAAAGAATTCTAAATTACTGAGCTTGTTCAAAAGCATTTTAGGACCTTGCAAAATTTCCTTGAATACAAACAAAAGGGTAAATTTTGATATTTTCCCATTTCCTGTTTTTATTAATTTAACTTTGTTTTTAGGTGGGTGGGGGGGGGGGAGAGGATTTAAAACCCTGTCTGTAAATTTATGTTTAGTTTTTGGTGTGAGATTTCTTTCCACAATGAATAATACCAAATAACAGATCACCATTTACAAAGCCTTCCTAGGTAAAGATGGAAAGATTATGTGTTATTTAACCTAAATTGTTTAGTTAGTTGGCTGAATATCTGTAAATATCTTTCCAAACACACGTACCTTATCATCAAATATTCCACCTTGAAATAAACGTGGCAAATGTTCCGATAACTTGAAAATGGCTATCTGTGCTAAATAAAGTTCTAGCCCGCAATTTTTAAGACATCTTTTCAGCAATTTTGGGTCAATTCTTCATCGTAAGATGCTCGTAAAGATCTTTGGTGTATCAGAGGTAGAAGAAGACAGAAGAAAAAAAAACACATAACCAAAGAGAAAGAAATAAAGTCAAATAAAATAAAACTGCTGCATTACAAAAACTAAAAAGAAAGAAGAAAAACAAGAAGAAGGGGGAAAAGAGAAAATAGAACAGAAAATATGACGCAAGATGTTAAAAGACTAGATCGTGTAACAGAGGTGAAAGACCTTAAAATATAAATCAATCAGTCCACTGGAAAAAAAAAGAAACAAAAATTGAGAGAGAAGCTATTTCATACCTTGGGGGATCATTTGATTCCGAACAACATTTTTAACTCCATAATAATATATATTATCTTCATTACCTCCATAAGAATAATGAAAGTTATGAATGACCTAGATAAAACCAGAGACAAACTCTCGCAATCCTTGTGTAAAAGATGCAAGCGTGCAAATAACGTTCTGTTTGTAATGGCGAGTAAATCTCCTTTTGTATGGTCGGCAGTAGCAGAGACTATTGTAAGGCTTTCTCTTCCTGGGAAAACAGACCCAACCTCTCTCGCACATATCCCTATTTTGGGGAATATTTTTGTTTTGGTGTTTGTTTAATATGTTGATTGTTTTCTTTGACATGTCAATGACACTTTCACACCATTTTAAACTCACTGGGCAAAGTTTTTGTTTTGGAAACAGTTTACACTATTTGAAAAAAATTTTCTTTCCCATCTTGCCAAGGTTTTTTTTACAAAAATGTTGTCTAGAGAGTGGAGAAGAATGTAAGAGGTGTTGAAGAGTGCCACCAGGTTGCTGAAAAGAAACCGTAGGAAGAGATAACTCATCTACAAACAGCACCGCACATCCACCATAAACATTCTAAAATTTGAAGAAATGAAAGTCTTTTTCTAAAAGCAAAAGAAGCACAGCCTCTGAAGTTGGAAATAGAAAATTTGGAGAAACCCACTAGAATAGAAAGCTTGAAGCAATGAAGAAGATTATCATTTCAGATGAATACAATCAATTGAGTGAATATGAAAGCCTCCTTATTTGTACAATGGATAGGATTAGGGGGGGGGGAGTGATGAGGGGAGTGGGAGGGGGGCAGATATATCTAACAGGATACTAACTTCTGCCTCTGTGTGGTGCAACAGTCCAAGAATTATCAGCTAAAGATCGTTTCAGGCAGTAGTGGATTTTACAATCACATCATACGATGAGTTACCTTGGAAGGCAACCATAACGGACTGTTATCATCAGAAGAAATTTGAAAGATAGCAAATGTCCCTCCCTTACAAGCAGGATCACCTACTTACTATGCCCCCTCCATCATAGAAAATAGGTATAAAGATCGAAACAGTGTCGAGGAGGAGCAAATGACAATGTTAAAATCGATGAATTTTTTTATGTATGACTTTTTTTGAAATGGTGTTTTTTATGAATAGCAATTCAGAACAGATGACTACCAATCATGAAGATAGGTCAGAGGTCACAGTACCGACACAATAGCTGATATCGAAGAATAAAATGTGTCAGCTATTTATGAAATATTTGCTCATAGTTGTATTCTTCTTAAAAAATTATGTACCAAATAATCATTGTAAGAGCATGTTTGTCAACACTTCATCACCCCCCTCCCAATGCACCCACCATCCCAGCCTCCCCCCATGCCCCACAATCCAGAATGTCACAGAAATAATCTTACTTGTGACTATGCATATTCATTAGGTCATAACATGAATAATGATCATCAGACATAATCTCTGCTTTGCTTAAGTGAAAGGAACATAAATTGTCAAAAACTACTTAATACACTAAAGCTGTACTTTATAAAGTAAGAGCCGTCGAGCAAGGCTGTGGGTAGCCAGGGTGGGGTTAGGAAGGGTGAGGCGAGCTGGGGTTGCCTTCACTGATACAGTGTTTTAATTTAATCAGTTGCCATTTTGTCCCACACAAAGAAATGTCCACATAAAAAGATGGATCACAAACTTAACTGTTTTACTCACATCATTCTATGCTGACAATGTAACCATGGTT
>KN892731.1:8557-33245 GCA_000934455.1 Apostichopus parvimensis
CAAAACAAGATCCAGGATGTTATCCCCCCTAGTAGGGAAAGTAACATGTTGATGTAAAAAGCAATCTTGCACAACATCTAGAAAATTACTACCCTTCCTACTACTAGAACCATCTATCCAATTAATGTCAGGAAAATTAAAGTCGCCCATTATAACAACATCACCTTTAGCAGCCTTTCTTATTGAGTCAACTTTCTTATTTAGCAGCCTTTCTTATTGGGTTAATTTCAAGCAAACAAAAAACATAACAGTTCTTCACGAGCATTATTTTTAAGAGCATTATTTTTCATACAGAGGATTCGCTTTTCAGTTGTTGACAAATAAACTGTCTAACATTTTCTTATTATATTAACGAGGTATGAGGAGGCTGTAATATATATATACATTCATATAGGTTATTACCCTATCGTGTATAAAATACACCATGTAGGCCTATAACTATAATCAGAAGTTTTGTAAAATTTAAATTCGAATAAAATCATCACATACATAATGTTTTATTTGCATTGAATATATACTTAAAAAAAAATCTGATGGTTGGGTTAAGTGATTAAAAATCAAATAAAAGCAGCTTTTACTGTAAGTCTAAAACTTGTTTCATGTTATTTATTTTACTACATTGTCCGCGGTATGCGCTTAATAAGCAGCGTAAACCCCGAGGACTATAGTTTAGCAAACGACAAACGTGCTATCAAAAAAGTATAACGCATGGTCCTATTTCATAGAGTGCAATAGAGCGGATTTTGCATGCAATCGACGAGCAATTGACCAATCAAATGGCCGGAATATAATTAGGTGTTGTATAATATTTAATTACTGTATTAACAACGGTAATAAACACCTATGATTTAATTATATAGTTGCAAGTATTGACAGAAAACTGATGGCGTTATAAAAACACGCGAGAGTACTATAGTTCTTCCTTGTTATAACACATTAGTAACACAAAATTCGAAGTTACCGCGCTTCCTACATAACTTAACACGTAACTGTACTGAACAAACGGCTGGGTTATAAAAATTATCGAGGTCAATGTCTGCGTTGCTAGGTAGCAGAACTCGACTCTACGATGTATAAAATTTCGTGAAAATGGACAATTGACATCTACTGCGGTGTATCATGTAAGTAATTGACAATAACATTAAGTGGAAGCATTCACAGATGTGGCATTTCAATGTCATGATCTCGTCCTTTTCGATTTATAAACCAGTTTCCCTAGTGTTTTCTTTTTTTCTGTCAAAACCTATGCTAAGTTAGGTAGTCCCGTTAACGTTAGTATTGTCCTACTATACGTAACCTAAATCAGGCCTTATGTACAATAGTAATTAGTATGTCATACTAGTGTAGGCCTAATGCTAAGTTCGTTAACATAACCTTTACTCCAACGACCTAGGTTTGGCCTATGTATTGCGGTTATTGTTACTGTAGTGTTACTGCTAGCGTAACGTAGACTATCGTAAGCAGTTATCACAAGTAACCATGGCATAGCAGCATAAATTTGACAGAACGAGCGCAGACATTGCAGAAACCAAACAAGCAACAAACTAGCCTAGGCTAAGTTAGCCCTACAGTAGCAGGATAGGTAACTTAAAACCACAATATTTTGAACTGTCAATTTCAGTTTTAGTCAAAATCTCAGTGAAAAAAGGAAGAAATATACTTTTCCTTACCACCAAGCAAAATAGATTAAAAGGATTGTCTGGTGGACCAAAGAAGTTACCTTAAAATGTGATAAATAATTTTCCAAACATGTTGTCAAAGTATGAGTACGCTAATGTTGCGTTTGACAGAGAAACAATTTTTTAATCGTTAAGGATGGACATTTCCAATATGACTTGAACAGTACAGAACGTGACGTCATCTACGTTAATGCAGATTGCGACATAACCCACGCTCCGTACAGTACCTACAGTAATCACAACAAAAACCGCGTTTGTATACAGATTAATTTCTTCCTTTATTTTCGGTGAAATTTCTTATAAATTAGATATGTTTTCAAAAGCTCCTTAAGCCAACATATATGTAGTAGATCGGTGGTTTTGTGGTCTTTGTGTAACACAAGATAAGTTTTAACAGCAGACTCTTCGTTGTTTATACATCGCGCTATCCAGCTCCAACACGAAGAATGTTCGCATGTAGGCTACTCTAACGTTTACAATCAGACAGTTCTGCGAAGCCTAAGCTTCTCAGTACTACATTCTGCTCTGACATGGATTCCGCCAAGTTTCATCTTTCGGTGTTCCAAATTCTTTTTAAGTTTCCTTTTACTGTAAATTTGATCCTTGAATTTTATTTCAGCCATTTCGAAGAACAGTTTATGAACTGTGGTTTGAGTGTGAGAGTATGTTATGTGCAACACTATACGTATACCAACTGGGCATGGTACAGTAGGCTATAGACGTTCGATATTTACATTATATATAATAGGCAATCACCTGTGCGTGTACACGTGAGAGTGTATTTGCTGCGGAAATGGGAGTGCTAACTTCAAGTCACCTGTTTTGCCTACTTGCCTGCACTACGTCAATCACCATATTGATGCGTTCGAACAAATGGTACTTTTGGTGAGAAACTGGTGAATTTGAAAACCAGATTTCTACAAGAAGAAAACGTCGAATGGGGACAATTTTTACATGGTTAGAAAGAGAAAAATAATAACTACAAGGTCAATGTATCAATATCTTCCACCAGACAATTCCTTTAAACCTAGCCTATGCTATAACATTAAATTTTGATCAATCGCCAAAACAAAACACATCTTCATTAAAGTTGGATTTTGCAAAATACAAATTGTAAAAGCTGCTGATAGTCGAAATGCTAAGTAAATAACCAAATAGTCAATGTCACACGGAAACGAAAAAATTACACTGTTTTGTGTTATTGAAAAGATAAATGGAACTTCAAATTCAAACACCAGTAATCAATCTTTGACAAAATGACTGAAAATAGGTGATACAACAAGATTCAGTCAGACAGTGATGTAGGATAGCCAGTAATACAAGCTCTTTAGGCCTATAATCATTAGAATTCTATGATTTAGCGTGGCCATTTTTGTATAAAGGGCCTATGTATATCACTGGCACTGGCTACACAACTAGAGAAATGACACACACTTGTGTGATTTCATCGTCAAAAATTAACACATGTGCTTTAAGCATTTTCAGCACTTCTACAGTCTTTTATGGAATAGGCCTACACAGAGAAACTTTTTATGTAAGACGATGGTTTGTTATCATTATTACAAACTGCGATTACTAAACGCTAATCTAAAAAATTTACAATATGACCTACAACTCTGCCATTTTACTTCCGCACCATGGCTTGATTCATCGTTTAGCTCATTGACCATGATTAGGGGAATGAGCAAGAACCCCATCATTATTTAACTAATTGACAAATAGCCACAAATTTACGCATTTAAGGCTAAAGATAGACTTGCTTATTGTAGGGATGAGTTTCTAAAGGGAGGTTTGCTAAGCAGTATAACTTTAGGCCCCAGCAATATGTAAACATTTAAAACTGCAAATTGATTGCTGCAATTTGTTTGAAAAACCTCCTCCTCAAAGTTATAAACATAAAATATGCAAATATAGCAAACAATTGTTCCTAGAATGGGATTCAGTTTTTCCATCGTTCTTTTTCCTTGAAGGCAGCCAAAGTGTTCTTGAAATCCCTGCTCTACTCTTCTCTGCCCTGCCATTTTCTATGTTGTATCAAATAAACCTGGAGAGAGATCTTGGTTACACTACGGACTGGCAACCTCATTAAAGAATGGCTATGTAGGGGATCACCATAAGCTTAGGGCTGGATAGCTAGTTGGCAGGGTACAGGACTTGTAATCCTGTGGTGAATGGTTCAAACCCAGTTCCAGCCAAAAATCTCTGTGCTCTCTTCAAGTTTAGCTATATAGCTTCTCGGATGAACTGAACAGAAAATAGCCCCTGAGCAAAGTAATTTTGTATGACAGATAAATTTGTTAATGAAATTCTATAAATGAGTTCAATCATGAATGAGTCAGAAAAGTTTGATCTTCTTCTCTCAAAATTGAATATATTCCTTTAAATATGGGTTTTACAATAATGAAAGAGAAGTTAAAAATTACATGTGATCTGTTATTTCCAGCTCTTGAAAAATGTCAACAGCTGCAAATGGATTAAGCAGCTCCATGAATGGAAGAAAGGCTCCTGAGAAGATGAACGAAGCTGATGAAAATGGTTTCCAACTTCCTGGCGTAGACCACTCACAACTGATCAATAGGTTGTACTCTTATGCACCGAAACAAGCAGAAATTAATACCAGGAGCTTGAGACATCAGAAAGTGACACCAGCTCAACGGAAGACTAGATCACAGCCTACAGCAATCAAGCTAGAACCTCTTGTAAGTGATTTCAATTTAGTCATCAGGAAAATTGTTACCTTTTAATTTTCATCAAAGAGACTCCCTTGTCCCTTCTCCCTCATTTCTTTTTTATAAATATTTTTGTTATGCTACCAACAGCCAAACCTCTCCAAGTTTCAAAAACATAACCAACCAGATAACATACGACAAAGAGCTGCAGAAGCATTAGCACAGGCAAGAAAGAAAGCACAACTTACAGATGGTTTGGCAACAGAGGAACCGTACATCAAAAAGAAAAAGAGGAGTACTTCCGTAGAACCTTTAGAGCGACCATGCAGTGTTTCACCCCTTCCTGATCTACCATCTGACCTGAAAGAGGCTCAAGTGAGTAATTACAGTATATACAGATTTAGAGGTCCTTTGAAATGACATAAATGTTGTCACTGGGCTTCCAGATTGTTTATTCCTTGGTTTCATGTGATTCAGTGTTATCAAAGCCGTCTAGAAATATCACAGTTTTACACTTCTCTTACTGCCAACTTTAGAGCAATTATTTGCTTTTGGGGAGGGGGGGGGGGGGTTGATGGTCTAATTGGATCCTCCAGATCTGGAAAATAGCATTTAGTGTTGCAACTGTAGGAAACAGAGTCACAAGCTAAACGGTGGAGGAAATACAAATCCATCCATGAACTTTGAGTTGTCCAGCTCTGCTGTTTATTTGACCACAGTCTTATGACTAAAGTTGAATTTGCACAGCCAAATGATACTGTACTTCAGGAATCATACAAGTTTTTCGGAAGCATACTTACATTTTAACTTTGTTTATGTATGCTGATAATTAGGTATGAAATGTTGCAGTTCATACTGGCGTTAGGTATCACATTCATTGTTCTCTCAGGGTGATTGGGAATCACCTGGTCAACTCTTGTTTATCTTCTGAAAATAAACATTTAGTCTTTTGACTAAAGAATCATGTTCAAGACATGTTTGCATCAATGTACTATGATTCCTCAAAATATGATCGTGACTTTGAAGAGAGACTACTTTTTGCTCCTATAAATATTGATGTTTTGCAATTTATTCACATAGGATGCCTTAAATGGAAAGCAACTGCGATCTCCCACTCCACCAAAGGAACGAAAATCAGTCAGTCCTCCAGGAAAGCCATCTCAATCTCCACTACATCCTGACCAATGGGAAGGGCTGACAGATATCCAAGAAATAATCCACATTATTCGCACCAAGCGTAAACTGGGATTTCTCTACATGAGTCCTGCGGTACCAAAGTCATCCATTAAGTACCACCCATATAACCTCAAGTATGTTTATGCTTTCCGTTTACAATTTCCAAACTCTCATTTTGATTTGTTACTTTGAAAAATACTTGTTATATAGTTCTCTGGAAATTAATGTAAATGTACTTTAGTGCTTAGATATAACTTCTGTAGAAAAGAGCTGACCTGGAAACCAAAATTTCTGTCAGTTCAGACTCTGTGTAAAAGTAAGTTAGCCTGACAATTCGATCCTAGCAGGATCTTCTTCAGAGGCTAAATGACAAGTAACAGTAACAGAAGGTACAAAAACAGACAGGTTAATGAGGATGATGAACACAAAGAGATAGATGTAAGGGGATTAGTAGACAAGGGATGGAGAGAAGAAGGAAGAAACCAAGAGGAGAGGTAGAAGATAAACAGTGGAGGGACAAAGAGATGATTAAGGGAAGGGGATAGGGAAAATAGAGTTCAGACTCTGTTTAGAACTGTTAATCAGCTTGAACCTTCTTCTGATTGAGTAAACCTTCAAGTATTCAAATTAAAAGTAAATGATCAATGGCAAACTGGTGGAGAAATTATGAAGAAACTGGTAGAGAACATAGTAATTTTATTCCAGAATGGGATTCAAACCAGTGACCTCAGGGTTACAGGGTTAAAAATTGCAAGGGCTTATAACACTTAAGGTCACTGGTGAAAATCCTGCACTAGCAAAAGATTTCATTTCTCATTTTGTATGTTCCAGATGAAATAAGCAGTTAGCTTAACTAAATTTGAGAAAGAAAGAAAAACAGTGATGCCTAACTGACATTGCAGTGGACAAAATATTATTCTGTAAGCCTAGACGGCATTTTAGGTAACAAGGGAAAACATTTTGTAGCATTGAAGCATTTTTGCCTCAATCCAGTAAAAGTTGTTTCCAATGTCTTTCTTCATGTCTTTCTTATACTATTTATACTACAGAATTGTATCTCATGGCAACATCAACCCATCGGACTATTGTACGATAAGTGCAAAGGGTGTCTCTCGGGTCAGGAACAACAGCGAGGCAGATTTCACAGAGTTGGATCGTTGGGAGGAAGAGTACCATTACTACACCAAACTGGTCCAGATTCCACTCTTTGCGTTGTTCAGGAGATGGAAAGCATTCACAACCTGGAGGAAGAATGTCAGATCAAGGAAGATCACAAATTGTAAAAAACAACTGCAAGAGAATCTGTTCATCGTCAACCAGGTAAAAAGCCATCGCTTTTATAAATGACCGACATATTTCATACTACAGCATAGTTTTACTTTCAGTAAAAATATTTGCAGTGCATTGAAAATGTATACATCTCTAATACGCTTTCAAGAATATTTATTCCGACCCGTAATCTTCGTTCAAATGATAAGTTACTTCTCAGGGAATCTAAATCCAACCATTCTTGGGGAAGTAGATCTTTTCAGTCACTGCACCGCGATTCTATAAAAGCAATCTTAATATTCCCCGTAGGACCTCTCGCGAGGTCGACCAGGGGTTAAACTTCTTTTGATTTGACCGCGATTGTGGAATATTTTACCACTTGAAATCAAGACGGCTAAGAGAGTGTCTAAGTGTGAATCTTAAAACTCACCTTATGGAGCAAGCTTTCGCGTCTTCAGCGCACTTTTCTGTGTGCAATATAAATCTTTGCTATTATTTTTATTAGTGTACATTGAACACTTAATTGGCAATACAGTATTTCAAGATGTTTGTTGTGTTTGCAATTTACCATCATGTATCATTTACATGATTAATGTTTAAAATCTGAACAGTTTTATGTATATAAATGAAGTTTTAAGTGTTTTTTTGATGAATGCTCAGTTTAAGTGGATAGAAAAACAAACAAACTACTTATCTACTGTAATAAGCCAGTGTAGGTGAATGTTTGCCTCTGAAGAAGACCTGTTTCTTGTTTTCATTATTTTTTATTATTATTAGTATTTTCCCATCATTAAGAGCATTTATTTGATAATAGTTTCTGTTGATTACACTTATTTCATTCCTGTCTATAGTCCCTGAGACCAGCGCTTCTAAATGTACGAGAAATGTGTTACAGGATCAGTGATATGGGATTATGCAGAGTTGAAAAGGGTCATACCTATGCACTGGAAGAGTTCAGATGGGCTCAGTTCAATCAACTGAATGAGGTGAGAGACTGAATACTACAAGCCTAGATAAATTCAAAAGAATTTTATGTAAACAAGATTTAATCGGGTGTCTTGATATAAAAAACAAAAATTTCCGCTATCAAATATTTGGAATTTGAAGAAATGATGTAGATAGTTGTTGCCCTTGTCAGAAAGGATACTTCTTTGTTTCTGCTACCAGGTTAAAGAGATATCAACACACAAACACACACACACAAACATTTGATAGTAACCTTTCGAGACTCATGGCAATATCATGATGTTCCTAAACATTTATATTTCATGTAGTGATTTAAACGTTGAGTAGTGAATCCTGAAGATTTTGTTGTAAGTTGGGGTTTACTTGAGGAGACTATTTTGGTCGGGAGGTCACAATGTTTTTTTTTCTTATTGACGGCTTCACTGTCAGTATGTGTGATTCTAAAGGAAGGCTATATTAACCTATAGTTGTAGTTTGCTGTATATTTTGATAGGAATCCAACCAAAATTTGCTCTCTTTCTGTAAGTTTCTCTGTTTTTTTTCATTCTAATGTATCAGATCAGATAGAATGTCATTTAATCTGAAATGACTTACATCAACCGTACTCTTTGTCTCGATAAATGTAAATCTTTTGCCCTCAACTATTAGGTGGCTGGCAGACTGGCTGAGTTTCGCGAGCTGGTCAAGGAGGTCGTTAGGAGTGCCTGCAGAACAGCGTTGTTAGAGGCTGGATTTACACCAGATGATTACTTCATTGATGCCGAAACACCAGGCGGTAGGTTCCATCTCAGCTAGGGTAGTATAATTATCTTGAATGGTGCTTCAGAGAAAGTATAACAAAGTGCTGTTCATGTATCAGACAGATCCAGTATAGGAAGAGGTTCAAGTTAGAAATATAGCATCATAGTTCAGAAGATAAAGACAGGCCTGACAAGAGTCGATTTCTTGGACAATATCGGATAAAAATATGTATTCTTATTTTCAGAGTGGCCTCTATAGTGAAGAAAAAGGGGAAAAAATGCCTTCGAAAAAAGCAACCCGTGATATGTTTTTCACCGCAGCCTAACCTAGCTCTTGACACCCCTGAATTAAGGAAATAAAGTCCAAGCAATTGAGATGATAGACATGACAGTAAAGATTTGTCTCAGAATTAAAATTTAAATAAAATCTGATACATGATGTTAATAGAATGTTCATACTCTCAGTAATTTATCAAAAGCAAACTTTAAAGAACCACAATTGCTTAGGAAAATTTTCATAGAGCATTAAATGGTTCGAATTGTGGCTGTTCCTCTATTGTTATTAAGTCTAATTTTAGTCATTGCTCGTTAATAGATGATGGCATGCCACCCGGTACAGCTGCTTCCAGTTATCTGATGCAGAGTACCTTTGATATGGACATCTATGGGGAAGCACCGGATAAAATGACTTACACAGAACAGGCCAATAAGAGATCCCACTGCAAGAGACTTACATGGTAAAGTATTTTTTTCCCCCTGTAAACTACCCTAAGTTGGACTTTAATAATTAATGACAAAACTTTTGTATTCTACCAATTTAATTTAGGCAAGCCAATTTTGCATAATTATTTCATATTTCTGATCGACAAATAAATTAACCTTACTACTCACCAAAGAAGTATGTAAAGATCTTTTTTGCTCTTGTTTGCCTAGCTCTTACATCATAATGTCTCATTCTACCGACAGTTTTATCCGGCTTGCTGATTATCTCATCGTGAACACGATGCACGTTCTGGCCGTCAATTCCGTCACTACACTCTTGAACTACTTGCGAGAGCAACTGCACAATACTCCAACTTTGGCAATGATCCAAGGAAAAGAAGATGAAGAAGATGGCAAAGATGATGATAAGGTAACCATCCAACCTTAGCCACCATCCCACCCCACCTTCCTGCTCCTATCTTAACCCATTCCTCCATCTCTCTCCTCGTTGGATAGTAAACAAAGAATTTCGTGTAAGCATTAAAGCTTAATTGCCTTTTTCTCCACAAACGAAAGCTAGCTACAAAAGGTATTGATATTTCATAATGTTTGTGGCGTAACATGTTTTTATACATCCCACATGTTTACATAACTAGTACATTATAACCAACTCGCATACTTTTATATGAAAGATTTTTCATGTCAATGCAAATCTTTCAACACAATACTTTCCAACAATAAGGACCTTTTTTTCTTTGTTGCGTGTCGGTTGAAACTCTTCATCATCTGCCATGGACAAAATTAGTAAACTGCTTATTACACTTGCGTGTACGCTTTCTTCACTCTGCTCAAATTAGTCTGTAGTAACAATACATTTTGTTGATATTTCTCCTTTAGTTTGTCAAGCTTGATCACATTGTAATATATTTGCCCACTCATCTTCATCATCATCATCATCATGTAGTCACCCAATTTCATAATGATGGTCTATAAGTGTTAACAATAAGGAAGTCATTGCTACATTTTAATTTTACCAAAACCCAAACAGGCAACTACGGTGGCAGGTGGTACCCTTGGCGCACCATCGATCGCTGGTACCCACACTGGAACAACACCCGATGATGGCACCGGAGAACACGACTTGGCCCCTCTCTTCAAGACTGAGTTTGTCCTTGAGCCTTACCAAATCAGATTTGCGCCAGATCTTGATGAGTATCAGGAGGGTATCGCAGAGGTGATCTCGAAATTCCAGGAGTGTGTACTCGGAGTAGAGAATTTAGTACCCGATGGATACTTTGATGCATTCACCAGGTGAGAATGACAATGTATTGTAATGATAAGATTTGTAACAACACTTATAACAATCCCAAATTCTTCACTTACCCCCCCCCACCCCCGTCCCTATTATGTCTCCTCCTGATACCCTTAATTTCTACCTATTGGATCAACATAGTTTCTCTTCCAATAATTTGTTCATTCACATAAATTGTTCATTGAAAACCAGTTTCTGGTTGATCATGTTAAATGGATGCAACGATGCATGTTACTTTCATGAAACGCCATGGGAATCGTATATCGTACCCGGAGGGTCAGACTGAAACACTTGTAATGTTTGTTAAAGGGGTGACAAGGTATGTCATTTACAAAGGCTTTCCGGGGACATATAAACTGTATGGAAAGTACTAAGGGTGCATTACCTTCTGAATTCAACCCTTGCAAGCTCAGTATGTACAATACAGCATCAGATTCATGTAGCAAAATGACCTTTGACCTTTAAGATTTTGTAAATATGGATTATCTCTCATTTTGTTGTTTGCTGCAGACCAATAATCAATGGCAAGTTTGAAGAGAAGTCTGCAGGAGATGGACCTAGTCTTCCGGCCATGTTTGAAGATGACAAACATCTGCTAGGAGTAACACAAGGAATTCAGGTAAACCAGGACACTTGTCAACTTTCTCGATGAAACGTTCATTCTTTGTGAATTTGCATGCCTTTTTTCAATAGTAATAATGAAACCATTCACGAAATTCTTATAATTTTGATAGTAACTTATGTACTGGCTGTTTTACCCATTTTTTCTAATCATTTTGTTGCAAGTACTAATATTCTCCACCCTCGTGCAATATCTTTGCTTTAGAGTAGTCCCTACCTGTACTGATCTTTTTTGGTTAGACTTGTGTCCACTTTCCGTTATCCAATTACAGGCAAATGATGATTTTTTACTTTAACTGTTTTCATGAGACTGATTTGATGTATCCATAATTTATAACATTTGAGATTTCCAAGATTTGTGTACACGTATGTTTCTCCTTGTACAGTCTGCAGTTAACACTGCCTTTGAGTCTGCAAGTCAGTATGCCGACACCTTTGAGAAGTTTAGAGAATTTTACAAGGAAAACGAAAGCCAGAATTTAGAAGCCATGCAAGAACAGGAACATGGTAAGATGTTTTGCCAGATTTCTTGTCTTCAATTTCATTATATTCTAGTATAATAAAACTAGCCCTTCCATTATATTATGTATCTTTCTATTGATGGATTGGATTCTTGATCTTGATTCAGTGATGGTAGTTTTGTTATTTGCACAGAAATAGATTTGTATTTCAGTAACGTTCCCATCAATATGTTGTATGGTATAATAAGTTCACGTTCCATGCATTATTGAGTCTTCAGAATCCGTTGTCATGAATTCTGACAGTTTTGTTTGTTATTGTACAGTGTGTTTTTTTTGTTTTTTTTTGTAGATGTAGAATTCTTTTCTGAAACCCTGGAGAGATATCATAGCCAGCATGCGCAAGCGGAAATCATCAAAGTGAATCGAAACATTGGAATGCTTCAGGTTGATGCCAAGGACATGAAAAATAAACTGATTCCATCACCTCTCAGATGCCTTGAGGTAGGTAGTTTTATTCCCGTAACAATAGAATCTTCCTGTAATAATCTGTATCACATGTCGAAAATTTTGCACACATGTTTTGCTA
Organism: Apostichopus parvimensis; assembly: GCA_000934455.1. NCBI lineage: Eukaryota > Metazoa > Echinodermata > Holothuroidea > Aspidochirotida > Stichopodidae > Apostichopus > Apostichopus parvimensis. The sequence continues at coordinate 20,739 of KN892731.1, forward strand.
TTCAAGGCATAATTATCTTTGGTGAAATTAAACAGTTTGGAAATTTTTCATGATTATTATGCAAATGACCTATTAACCATTTCTTTTGACTATTTAAACCACTTTTATTTGCACGGTGAAAGGAATCCTGAGGCAATATTTCTCAACCTTTCGTGATCTGAAAGCAATAGCAATACTTGTCAAGTATCAGTGTTTTGTAAATTGTTGAAGCCTTAAAGGTTGTGAAGAATCATGCACAAAGAAACGTCTCATGCGGGTAATCTGACCTAGTTTCGAATGAGGTGTAACAGAAGTGTTAGACACCACTATCGATCCCAGAAAATACACACACAGCTTGCTACCGTCTGTAATTAGACACTAGTGTACAGTCACTACATACAGCTAGGGTCAATACCCACAACACAGTGTACATAGCAGCATGGACATCTCAGGTCTAGATGAAAGATAACAAGGTATCACGTTTCATTACGGTCTGCATTTTGTAGCGACAAGAAGAAACATCATTTGCAAGCAACGGAAAGTTAACTTTTTCAGAGCACGGCACACGGTTTGGGGCGAGTCTTCAATGCCTTTAATGCAACATTTGTACAATGTACACTACACTGGTGTATTGTAGCTGTCTTTTGATATAACCCTAACCAAAAGCACACACGCTATCGCCTTATGACCTATTCTGTCTAAGCTCATGAAGATTTGCATACTACTGCTAATGAACCCAAACGTACATCAGTGTTTTTATTATAAATAATGGATACAAAAGTAAGCTTCAAGTAAACATTTGCTACTTAGTAACCTTGACAGAAGGGAAAAAATTTCATGAATGACTCTTTAGATTGAAAGTGGATTTTTAATATAATATTGTATAATATAATAATATTCTGGCAGATGGTTTTACATTGAGTATGTTATCATGCATAGTTCATATCTATTTTTAAATAGCGACATCTATTATCATTTATACATCTTCAACTGCCTATTCTGATGGTTCATATTTGACATACTCGTAGCTTACTCTTTACTACAATATAAGTCTTTCTCTTCCCTCTCGTGTAATTTCCTTTCTTTGTGACATTTTGCTTATCAACAGGTCATCAATGACATGCTTCCTAAGCTGTCCAAGAAATTGATGGATGCTTTGATCGCGGAGAGCCAGGACGCTCAGTATAAGTTGGAATTAGTCCCGACCACTACCCTGGAATTTGTAGAAAGTCTTACATTCCTGGATGAAATTCAAACAAGGGTAAGTAACATGAGGAATGCCAAAAAATTAAACTTACATGTCCATTTAGGACAACAATTTGTTACAACTCTTTTACACTTTTTTCCCTTTGTCAAAAGTTCCAATTCATTTAAATGTTATGTCATGACGATATTAAATTCAAGTTCAAACACACATCTGAGATTTAAAGGGTGATTGTGCAGTCTTTTATAAGCACTACATATTACCCATTAACTTGCCCTAAATGCCTCTTTTCAATACTGATATGTAATTTTCTGGCACTTTAGGACAACAGGATATAGGTTTTCTGGAGGGAATTTACTTCTTATTCTTTGCACTAAAAATAAGCAATTCATTTAGTGAAAATCAAAACAATATCATCAGAACTGAAATAATTGATTTAGTGGGACAGGATGGACAAAAGATTGTTCTATTTGATTCAGATAATCAGATTTAAAGTACATTATGACATGGCTGATACATTGTTGCCATGAATGTGTCAAGTTGGTATAGGATTGTGTCAGTAGAATGAGAACTACACATTGTTAGCATTCTTTTGTAAGCACATTATCGTTATCCAGTTAACACCATTCAGGTGAATTTAAGATGCACTCTTTTAGTTTAAGGAGACTGCCCCATGATAGGTACTCAAACAGCTCGATTATTAGTGAAGATAATCGTACAGAAGTTGCCCACTGTTGCATTGACTTTATTTTACTTCAAAAATACGTAAATTATAGATGTGCATGGTGTTAATGCATTCTAAAAGCTATGCGGGATTTAGAGAAGTTTACAGACATAATCAGTTTACAGAGTAAAAATTGGCCAGCTCAAACTCAGAAGTGTGATATACTCAAACCGTACATGGTTCCTTTGCTAACTCTAAACTTTGCTATGTTCTTTAATGTCATAGGTCGGTGACCTTGAGACAGATGCAGGTGTAGTGAAGGAAATGTACGAATTGATCAAAAAGTACTCCTAACCGTACATGGTTCCTTTGCTAACTCTTAACTTTGCTATGTTCTTTAATGTCATAGGTCGGTGACCTTGAGAAAGATGCCGGTGTAGTGAAGGAAATGTACGAATTGATCAAAGAGTACTCCTAACCGTACATGGTTCCTTTGCTAACTCTTAACTTTGCTATGTTCTTTAATGTCATAGGTCGGTGACCTCGAGAAAGATGCGGGTGTAGTGAAGGAAATGTACGAACTGATTGAAAAGTATTCAGTACCGACCCCACCGGAGGACTTTGCCGTCTATCAGACGCTCTCCCCTTCAGTCAATGCTGTGAGAGACGGGATCGATAAGGCTGTCGGGGAACGAGATGCAAAGATTGATCATTTTTGTAACCATATGGACAAAGATATCTCAGAATTGAACAAAGAAGTCAAATCAGTGAAACAAGAGTCTCAGGTAATTTTCATGAATTATCTGGATTGGTCTTGGAACTCAACTATTTTCTTAACTAAATTATGTCATAGTGACAGTTGGTAATGGTGATGTCTACAAAAATTATCTGTGACTGATGACAACTAGATATTATGCTCTATATGGTGATATAAAATAAATAATATATAAAACAGATAAATTTATTAGTTTAGGCAATGTGTTAACTCAGCTGCTTCCAAACTTGTTTAAAGTAATTTTGAAATATGGGCGAGGGTATTGTTGTTATTATGAAACAATAATTACCACCGAGAATCTCAACTATAAATTAAAACTGTGTTTTTTAGTTTTTGTTTGTACTTTCTTGAAATTAAATTTTTCCTCTGTAGAATCCAATCATCTTGGATGCAAGTGCTGATCAAGGAAAGGTTGCTGGTTTACTGAAGAAGCTTGGTGATCGTCTTGAGGACCTCCAGAAGCAAGCTTTCCAGTATAAGACCTATCAGAAGAATTTCAAAGTAAGCACAAAACTGACCAGGTCTATGTCGAGCTTTCCCTGGTAGCTTTGAGGTACAAGTGTATTTATAATTGAACTCAAATAGTGATCCTTTCTACTGATTTCCTGTTTTTGTTTGTTTTGTGTTTTTTTGCAATCTTAAAAACTAAAGCATCCCGGTTTGAATCCCCCCTTCCCTTCCCCACCACCATTTTTTACCTGAATTATAATTAAATTCCATAAATACCAAAACTAAGCAAAATAAAACCCATACATCTTTCTCTTTGTGTTTACCATGCTCATTAACCTGTCTGTATTCTGTGTGTGTTTTTGTCCCTTCTGTTACTGTTACTTGTCATTTAGCCTTTGAAGAAGATCCTGCTAGGATCGAAATGTCAGGCCAACTTACTTTTACACATTCTCCTACACAGGCTCTCTAGTGGATAAGCAGTTTGCTAACAGTTTTATTTTATTTCAAAATAAAACCCGTCCATCCTCTCACTCATTGATGACTTTGCTGATATTGCTTTGCTGTTTATGCCTTCTGCATATCATTTCTAAGAAAGAGCATTTTATGCAGTTTAAGATAATACCTGACAGTATTTTATGTATAATTTCAAAGGGTTATTTTCTGTCTGTCTTTGAATGAATGAATTTGACATGTTTATGGTTTGGTTGTTAGGTGGACAGAAGGTTCTGAGGAAGGTAATATTCACTTACAGATATGCATGATATGAAACGTAATATTGTTCTCTTGAATTTCAATCCTAGGTGGAAGTCACAAAATATGAAGAATTAGAAGAGACTCATGCAGAATTGAAGCTGAAACAGCTATTGTGGGATTCCTTAGAAGAATGGGACCAGATGACAGAGGCATGGGTGCAAGTAAGTTATGGGTGGTGTATAAATCACATGCTCCATAAAGTGAGGTGGATTTAATTCAGAGACTAACACAGTTACTGGCCTAAATAATTACTGCATATGACAGTTTTAAAAAAAAACACATTTTAAGGATGGTTTTTTATAATGGGTACTAGATATTACCAGGAACGTTTCATGGTGGACTTTATATGAATTCAAAAGACATCTTGAAGTAATAACAACTGTGGTATTTAGTTCTAATACACTAGGAAAACTGTCTGCTTAAAACATTGTGCAGTAAAGTATACATGTATAGCACAGTATGTATTATGTATTGATATAACTTCACTTCAAGATGCAGTATTTATCTACTGTAAGGATCTGGTTTCTTACCTTGTGGAATATTGTGTGACTCTCCATGTTACTTTAGCATAGGAAACCGTAAATGCTTTTTTATTAATTGCCTTGTTTTTTTTGTTTTGTAAAGAGCGAATTTGAGCAGTTGGATCCAGAAGAGTTGTCCAGCAGTGTGGGTAAATATGCCAAGTCTGTGCATCAGTTAGAGAAAGGTCTTCCACCAAACCATGTGGTTCCTATCCTGAAAGGGAAAGTTGAAACCATGCGTGATCAGGTAAGCCCTTGATTTGCGAGTCTCTTGGAGTTTGGGTAACTATTGTTGCAGATGAATATAAATTTTAATAAAATAATGTCTGGTAATCTGCATCTGTCTCTTGAAATTTCTCACATAGATAGTCCTTGCAAGCCTCATGCATATTCATTGTTATAAGCTGAATGCTCTGTGTTGTGTGTAATTCTCTTATACGTGCTATCAAAAAGTTATAGTCAAGTCTGTGTTAATCGTGTAATCGTATTTAACTAATATCTGTCAACAATATTTTGTTTGAAATGCCTATGGAAAGCCACCTTGGAAATGTTTGCATTACAATTTCAATTCATTACTGACATTAGTATTCTTGTAAGGCTTTGATGTATCGTGACTCCTGAAGGATATCATAATGTTTATAATAGTTCATGGTAACGTCATGAATCGCTCGTTACATTTCAAGCTTCCCCCGTTTAATATCCTATTTTTTATTCTAACTCTACCCATTCTTCCACCAGATGCCAGTGATCACTAACCTCAGAAACCCTGCATTGAAGCAACGTCATTGGGACACCATCGAGACCGTTCTCAACTACAAGTTCAACTCAGAGGAGCCGCTTACCTTAGGACTACTGACACAGCTCAATGCATTCCAGTTTACTGAGCAGATAGAGGAAGTGGCTGGACAAGCCTCCAGTGAGGCAGCCTTGGAAGCTCTCTTGAAGAAGGTGAGTTCAAAGATTATAAGATTTTTGTTTTACTTTGCTTCAAGGAAAAGTTTGATATGTTCATGCTTATTTGAGAGAGTAATGCTAGGTCATGAAGGTCATGGATCTGCTGCACAAGATTGGCCTCTTAAGAGCAGTTTAGTTTTCGTTTCAGATGGTGCAAATTACGAGATAACTGTTGAATTCTTGAGATAGTGAAGATATAAGCATCAGGCTCCATTTCTATAAGAGTTTTGTTTTGACTTTGCTTGAAGGAAAAGTTTGATTTGTTCATGCTTATTTGAAAGTGTAATGCTAGAAGTATGGTTCACTTTGTTTATTACTCTGACTCGATAAATAATCCACAAAATACATACGGAAGAAACGACACTCAAAGTCCTACAAAACATATCACTGCTTGGATGTAGCAATTTTGGACGAACACAGTTTTAAGTACCATCGTCTCCAACACGACTACTGTTGTTATCTCTACACAGGTTGAAGATGCCTGGAAGACCACAGAGTTTGTGGTCCTCTCTCACCGGGATTCTAAAGACGTCTTCATCCTGGGTGGCACAGACGAGATTCAGGTTCTGCTAGATGACAGTCAGGTCAACATCAGTACCATCTCCAGCTCGAGGCATGTGGGACCGATTAAACCTAGAGTGGAGGAGTGGGTCAAGAATTTAGCACTCTTCAACGAAACTCTCGTAAGTAACTAGTACATGTTTGAATTTAAAATAGAAGAACAGAGGTTTGGGAATTATTACAATCAAAATCAATAAGACTGATGTGGTAAGTGCCTAGGGGTGAAAAATAGGTGAAGTTTGGGGGAGGGGGGTCCCATGGTCAAGGACCACCCCAAGATTTGGAAGTTACCAAGGTAAAGGGCCCCCAAGGGCAAGGGGCCCTAATTGAAGGCTTCTAGGCATGACTTACCAGCTTTCTAACATTGCAAGCGTATGGTGTCTTAGGACCCAGAGGGTGTTAAGCAGACACTGCAATCACAATATTTTCTAGTTTGCACATAAAGAGAGGAAACCCGAAACATTTTGTTTTGCCTATATTATTTATATGTACATAAATGCAATCTGTTCAGAAAGATCTAATTAACCACTCATCAGACATGATTTTTTCACTTCAAAGTTAATGATTAATGAATATACTACATGAGATAGATGATGGCTATAATTGATATTCTGCATTCCTTGCCCAGCGGAGCCTGTACCCCAACCCCTCCCACCCCCCCTGCCCCTCTCTATCCTTGACCTAAATTGATTTGTATCCACTTTCATTTGTGTATCCATGATTCTTGTTTTGTTTCCATGGATACAGGATGAATGGCTTAACTGTCAGAGGAACTGGTTGTACCTGGAGAGTATCTTCAGCGCTCCTGACATTCAGAGACAACTTCCAGCCGAGGCAAAAATGTTCATGCAGGTATAATTGTTTTTTTAAGAACGGACAGAATCCAAACTCCCTAGTGTCCCCATTTTAATCAATTGTTCGATTTCCTACAACGATGGCTTAGGATCTATGTGAATGTTTCTTTGCAATTTGGAGTAACTGTGTCAATGATCAATGGTTCAGTTAAAAGCAGTATCAAAGGAAAAGGTTAATCCACTTGTGGTTGAGATCATTCATTTTAATGCCTCCCATTTGGTATCATTCTATACCATTTTCTATGGGGGTATACTGTCATCAAATAAAATTCACATGATTTTGCCTTTGCTCAAGACCTTCATAGATTGAAAACATTAAAACTTACAAAGCCTATGTTATGTAAGTTTACATCAACCTTTGTTGTCATATTTGATTTCCAAACTCATGGCTGCCTCATGAATGCCTCATGACAAATTAAAACAATGGTAGATGTTATCAGGTTACTAGTCGATATTTTTCCTCGTTATGTAAACAGAAAAGTATTACCTCATTCTTGGCTATTGTTGTAAATTTAACACCTCTGCGCTTCCGTTGTTTAGGTTGACAAATCTTGGAAGGATGCCATGCGTAAGGTCAATCGTTTACCTTTGGCCATGCGTGCTGCCACTCAACCAGGACTACTTGAGGCCTTCCAGAATAACAATGCCCTGTTAGATCAAATTCAGAAATGCTTGGAGGCATACCTGGAATCAAAGAGAGCTATCTTTCCCAGGTAAATACATAAATAGCTTCAGTCCGTGTTGGTATATCACATTCAGTAATAAGTGTAAAGGTCATCCTATGACACAGTAGAGATGTTTTGTCAGTTTCATATCAATCTTTCCAAGGACATGATTTTATAGACTTGGAGAAATTGAAATATCATAGTTAGCCTGTTTCTGTTATACTGAGAGTGATGATGGACAGCGTTCATTGAGCAGCGGCCCTTGCAATTGAATTTCTGAAACTGTTCAGAAGTAGGTATGGTCTTGTCTGATCTGTATAACACTCCTGGTATTTCAGACTTGTATTTCCTAAGCCAAGTGGTTAGACTTCATCTAAGACCATGGTGAAACAGCTGTGCTAAATATGTGACATATTGTACATGTTAATTAGTAAAGATACGTGTATATGTAAAGCTACCTATTGGCCGATGAGCACATGTTATAATGTGCAGAAAAAGACTATGCTATACTGACAACAGAGTACATGTTAGAAGCCTTTCAAGAACTTTTTTGTCATCAGAATTGATGATAGCTTTTTTTTATTTTTTAAAATTTTTTATCATCATTCTATCAAGAGTCCAAACAATGTACAATTCATAATAACATATACATTATGATCATTGGTCAATATTATCAACAACAACAAATAAATCATTAAACTTCAAATAAAGATTTCCAGTTATGCCATCTCATATCAAAAATCATGTTGCTTACAATTAGTTTTATACATGATAGATTGATGATAGCTTGGTATTGATGAATTGGATACACTGGCAGTTTTAAAATGCAAAAAGAAAAAGGGAAAAAGTATATTAGTCATCCCAGCAATTTTCTGGGTTAACAGGTAATGACCGATAAACCAGTCGTTGTTTATTACTTGTTTGGATTTATCCCCATCTAACGATTCATTCTAACAGGTTCTACTTCTTGTCAAATGATGAATTGTTGGAGATACTGTCACAGACTCGCAACCCTCATGCGGTCCAACCACATTTGCGGAAATGTTTCGACGCTGTTTCGAGCTTGGAATTCGGTGTTCAACAGGCACCGACAGGTGATGGTAGGGCTACACCGTCGGGTGGTGATAAAGGTAAGCTCCTGTCTGTGTGTGTCATGTATCTTTCAGTCTGTGTTACCTGAGGTTGGTGTAGTTTATACGACCAGAATTGGAACCTGTCAATGTTTCAGATCCCTTATTGATAGACAACAATTTCTCTGCTCTTTTGAAATTCTGGTAAATATTTAAGATCAAATTTTGAATCTAATCTCATCTCATTCTCCTTGTAGATGGCCAAGCAGCAGCAGCTCCGACAAGCACCAACGATATCTTGGCTTTACTTTCACCTGAAAATGAGAGAATAGGACTTGGAAAAGGACTTAAAGCCAGAGGAAATGTAGAAGATTGGCTCGGAAAGGTAGAAGAGGCCATGGTGGTCTCTCTGAGACGTCTGACCAAAGCGGCTCTCATAGATTATGAGGAGAGACCTAGAACAGAATGGGCAACATGCCACGCCTCACAGGTGAGTTGCGGGCAAACTGTTTTTTGGAGGCTGATGCAAGCACACAAACTGTTGTATTTCAAAAAACGATTCCAGATATTCTGCGGTATGAATCTAAAAATGTTATTTCAAAGGCAAATTGTTTTATTAATGTTAATTTGGTAACAGATTTGATCAAAGTAATTGGTAAAAAGGACAATGTACTCGTGGATATGCAATTGTGAAATATGGAATGATTAGTCCTGTTGCATCTCTTCATACAGGTCATCCTGACAGTTTCCCAAATCGCTTGGGCAAAAGAAGTTACAGAAATACTGGAGAATGAGAGTGAAAAACACGAGAAGATGGCTGCCTTTGAAAAGGAAAACTTTGATGTAAGTTATTGTAGCATTACCAACCTTGTTTTAAAAACCTTGCAGACATCAGTGGAAACATGTACATAGAAGGGAAACAAAAGCCATTTCAATTGTACAGAATGTTGCTCTTATTTGCAGTTTTGTAAAAAAAATTGCAAAACCAGTGGAGACATGTATATAGAGGGAAAGGACATTCCCAATTCTAGTTTTTTTTTTTTTTTTAGCAAACTCAACCCATTTACCTCAAATGTGGTTTGTTCATTCATTATAAAAAGTTTTAACTTTCTGTCACTTTCAACGTTACACTATCAGCTTCTTAAAGCAGCTTTTCTTATTGTTTTATGCTTATTTTATATATTTTTTTTATAAAACAGTACTTCCCACTAGGTTTGTCAGAAGTAACAGATCAAAATTTAAAAAAAATAAAACAGCCACTTTATCAACAATCTCTGAGGAAAATTCTATTTTATCAAAAATTTAATTTTTGACACCTCCACAGAGGCTGAACAAACTTGCAGCATTGGTCAGAGGGGAACTCCCTAAGCTGGTGAGGAACATCCTGGGTGCCCTGATCACCATCGACGTCCATGCCAGGGATATCATAACCAGCATGGTCAAGAATAAGGTAGACTCCACCCTCAACTTTGAGTGGGGCAAACAGCTGAGGTACTACTGGGATACCGAGCTGGATAACTGCGTGGTCAGGATGTCCACCTCCCAGTACATTTACGGATACGAGTATCTCGGAGCCTCCATGAGACTTGTCATCACACCCCTGACGGTGAGATATCTCTCCTCTTTTCTCTCCATATTTGGTCATTTTGGATTAGTTTTGATTTTGTAATCAATGTTCTGATATTTTAACATTCAGATTGGATTGAAGCTCTCTGCTCTACTTATCTTGTTTCTGTTTGGTTTAAATTCTGCTTTACAGGATACATCCAGAATTTTTGTTTTAATTTCATTAACTGAACAGTCTAGTTACAGCTAATTAATTGTAGCTTCCAAGTAGATAAGAAATGTGTGATAGTGTTTATGCAGAACACTGCTCTAGTTAGTAACTTGTGCAAAATGAGCAACTCTTGTGGGAAATGGACTGGAATTATATAACAAAATGCAATCACTTAAAAGTGATAGGTTTTTATATATTTACTCAATCCAGGATCGTTGCTACCTGTGCCTCATGGGTGCCCTTCAGTTAGATCTAGGTGGTGCCCCAGCAGGACCTGCTGGGACCGGCAAAACAGAGACCACAAAGGACTTGGCGAAGGCTCTAGCCAAGCAGTGTGTCGTATTCAACTGTTCAGACGGTCTCGACTACAAAATGATGGGCAGGTTCTTCTCTGGACTCGCCCAGTCTGGCGCCTGGTGCTGTTTTGATGAGTTCAATCGAATCGATATTGAAGTGTTGTCTGTCATTGCCCAGCAACTCATCACCATCAGGAATGCCAAGGCTGCTAAGGTAATTAAAATCAAGTGCAGGTACCTCAGTAAAGGATTTTTATGGGATATGAATGTAGTATTACTGACACTTTGAGGTTGAATTTTGGAACACTTTTTGCCTGTAAATGTATCACATTGGGTTAAATGTAAATTGTAAGAGAAAATCCCTGGAAATGAAAATATCTTCTTCATCTGAATCAACTGTCTCCCTTCTTGGACAAGGTTCCTTCCTTTTTAAATTTTTTCCCCCTCTTAATTGTCTTAGAAAACCAGCAGTGAAAAATGTGTCATACGGATGCGTCATACCCACGTTCAGAAATTTCAACATCAATTTTTAGATTTTCTTATAAATCCTTTCCTCAAATGTGATCTTTACTTTAATATTTTCTTATTTGTGGTTTGTTTCAGTTAACTCGCTTCATGTTTGAAGGCAGGGAGATCCGTTTAGTGGCGTCGTGTGCTGCCTTCATCACCATGAATCCTGGTTATGCTGGCAGGACGGAATTACCAGATAACTTAAAGGCTCTCTTTAGACCCATCGCTATGATGGTTCCAGATTATGGTACGGAGTACTAATGTGTTTTGTACACATGTAATGTATGCTTAAAGTGACTATTGTTGTAGGTTTCTTTGTTTCTGTATAGTTTGCATTACACCATGGATGTATAAATATGTGATCAAAGTATATTGTGAGTATATTTTTATATGCATACTTGTTTCAATAAAATGATGCCAGTCCTCGGTGGTGCTTGAAAACCACTGTTTTTTACAAGTTTCTGTATAAGTCACTGATCTATTAAAGATTTTGATACAAGTGAATTGAAGTGAAAACATTTCCAGATTTCTACTTTTCAAGAATTATAGTCAAATTTGGGTGTGACTTGCTGGTGAGGGAACTTGTAGGGATAAAATAAGAAAAGGTCAAAACTCCACTACCCTTGAAATCAGATCAGAGAGCTGTTTTGCGATGTAATTTCCTGATCCTTGTTCTTGTTTTTTTATGTCATGTTTATCTCCTTCAGTTTATGCATTCCTTTCTTCATCTGTTTTTTCCCCTATAGCCCTCATCGCAGAGGTGGTTCTTTACTCGGAGGGTTTCGAATCCTCTAAAGTCTTAGCCAGGAAGATGACGCAGATGTACAAACTCTGTTCCGAGCAGCTCTCTCAACAAGATCATTACGATTTTGGCATGAGAGCTGTCAAATCCGTGCTGGTGATGGCGGGTGCCCTGAAGCGAAGCAATCCAGATGTAGGTGAAGATATCGTATTGATCAGAGCTCTCAGAGATAGCAATCTGCCCAAGTTTCTCACAGATGACGTCGTTTTATTCAGGGTGAGTTTCATCAGCGAGATAATCTCTCCTTAATTTCTGGTACCTTTTCCTAAAAACAACAAATAATAAGAGAAAAGTTTTGATACGAACTGAGTCTCAAACACATGAGACACGACTTCCTGGACAGAAAATAAGCATAATCAACATGCTAAACCAAGTATTTGATCACCTGTTGGAATATCTCAAGAGTTAAATTGTTAAGATGGTTGACCATTTGGTGAATGACAAATGTGGAAGAATTTTTTTTTTTTTACCACCCTTAGTATCTTTATTGGTAGCATTCTTGTGCCAGTTCGAATATATTTGGATACAATAAGGTCAAAAACAAAGAATTTATTTACAGCTAGAAGCACCCAGCAGCTTTGGCACGTTGAAGCAGAATATTCACTAACTAGTTTAGATCTATAGTATGTGCTTCAGTTACGAAGTTTAGTGGACTACTTCTCAATTTATAAC
>KN892732.1:13768-25591 GCA_000934455.1 Apostichopus parvimensis
TACTAGGCCCTTAGCCTAGTACTAGTAGTAGTCTACTGCTCCTATAGAGTTTTCAAGCTGTTGCAGATTAGAAATGTCACATCGGGAAAGTTATATGCAGATCAGGTTTGGCGACTAGGCTTACTTCATGTTGGTACTGGTCAGTAGGCCTAATTTGATAAATGTATATCAGGCTGTATCCTTTCCCTTTCAGTGCTGATATGCCATAGGCCTAGTCTGAGAAGTAAGAAGAAATTGAGTTCTTACATAAGTAATGTTTCTTAAGTTATTCCAGTAACTTTCAAGACCTTCCCCCTTCATAATATTTACCCATAGATATCATGTCCTTTTTAGTCATACAAAACATTATCAACTGTATCAGCTACAAGTTTAAGGTCTATAACAAAAAATATTTGTAGTAACTGCTTACTCAAACAAAAGGCAGTCCTAGACTATAGTATAGGTCTGAGCAACCCTACCTATAACTGCAGATTTTTTTTCTTTGTAAAAGGCCTCATGATGGTGACAATGTTTGCTATTTTCTCAGAAAAGTGAAGTTACAATAAACTTCCCCCCAAAACCTAACTTTTCTTTGGGTACAGTTACAGTATAGGCTATTGTTTACATTTGCATGCTATCTTACCCAATCAACATTTGTAAATGCTGATGTTTCCAACAGCTGGGTCAGCCATCTTGGATTACCTCAACAAGCAGAACCGTCCTTACAGTGCAGGTGATGTCTTCAACAACCTCCACAAAGAGTTTGGCAAAACTGTAAGTATGTCAGTACTAGTGTGGAATATTTTCAAGTACTTAGAACTTTTATGCAAATGTAACTCTATAATGGTTCTGATGAATAGTTAACCAACTTTCAGCAGATCAGTGAATGCAGTATTAAAGTACTGCAGTCACAGGATTTAATTTAGAATACTTTACATACTTCTGTAGGGTTACCTTGGTTACTGTCTGTATCTAGTATCAGTATGTATTGTTCTACACTTAATCTATAATATGCACACTGCACCTTACACATGCCTTTGTATTGTAGATCCAGCTGTATAAACCTTATGCATGCCATTACATTGTGTAGCCTAGATATTATGCATGTCAATGTATTATGTAACCCTTCCAGGTGCAGCCATTGCATGGTGCAGCCTAGAGGAGTAAGTGCGACAGAATGTGAAACATAGAACTCATGCAAGAAAATATGTGTTTTATAATGCCAACTGTTTTGAATAGCATTGGCACACACCGTTTGTCACAAAAATATATATTTTTTTTGCTGAACTTGAGATTTTACTTCAAATGTAGTCCCTTATCACGTTCACTTATCACTGAGACAAGACTAATTTGTATCACTTAATTATTCATGGAAATGAAACTTCTCCCTAAGGTGAAGCATTTAGATTTGAAGCTACTGTGTAAAAGTAAGCTAACACTAAATTTCTGACAACTTTAAAAGGTTATTTCTTCTCGGAAGGATTTGGCATCGTTTTTGCCCTTCATTAATTATGGAATATGAAATATATGGAATAACGCTTTTGTATCGTCAGGGAAAAATTTAATCCAACAGGAGACACAATTAGGTAGATCATTTATGTATATGAGCAATAAACCAGGTCTAACACACTGCCTCAAGGCAAATAACTAATACTTACATCCTTCAAGTCTGAAGAAACTCCCTCAATAACTAGTCTGCTCTCTGTTTATTTGTCATGTCATGTATCCCATGGGAGAATTTCAGTACCTCTTATTCCAAGTCACCAAACACCTCTAACTTCTTAATTAACCTTTGGTGCGGTTCCAACACAATCCAAAGTTTTACTATAATCTAGATAAGCACATTACATCCTTTACTAAGTATCTATAATGCTTGACCATTTCCTAAAGCAAAACAAAAGTGTAAGACTGCAAGATCGAACTGCTATGAAACCAAACTGCACGTTATGAAAAAAATTGTGTTAGAACTAAGGTGATCATAGACAGCATCCAGAAGCAAGCTCTCAATGAGTTTGTTTGCATAGGAAGTAAAAGTCTCTGGTAGACAATTTTCAAGATTCTGAACTGACTCCTTTTCGAAAAAAAAAGAAGACAGAGAAATGGGCAACTGTTTGCCATGTCCACAAACAGAGTGCTCTGAAGCAGAGAGTGGTTTTTAAAATTTTGTAATATTCAGGCGCGTAGCCAGGAATTTGCCAAGGGAGGGGCGAAACTGTAGGCAAATTATCGGAGCCGAAGATTCTGCATTGCAAACTTTCTAAGCGTAGCGCCACCATGATTGGCGCGAAGCGTACAAGAAAATTTTGGCTTAAAATGCCTCCCAGATCGCTGGAAATGGCACTTCCCAGGCCTTGTAAGTTGCATCTTAGCATTTTCTCTTTTGAAATTACTAGGGATATCATAAAAACATTTAAAAATTTTTTTTTAAAAATGCTCAAGGGGGGGGGGCGGCTGTCCCCTTCGCCCCCCTTGGCTACGCGCCTGGTAATATTTCCAAAAATCAGTGACCATAAAGATTTGATTGTTCATCAATATGTGTATTACATAGAGGGTTATTGGAACTATGATTGATTTACGTCTTACATTCAATTAGATTAAAGAATGATTCAATGAATGCAGAGAAGTGTCATTGGGTAACAAGGAAAACCAGCTTGTTGTGGATCCTGTGGTTCACTAGTTTTCACTGTACATATGATTGTATATGAAACATTACAGTGAACCAAATTGTATGGCAGTGTTGTAGTACACACATGGTGAGTCGAGTACTGGGGTGATAAAGAAATCATGCTCGACATCCATTGTCAAACGTATTAAAATTGAAAGTACTTGGTACTTGCAATATATCATTATAAAATGACAACAGTACTGTACTCAATTACAATACTGTTACATTATGCAATTCAATTCAACTCTTGCTATTGCTACTCTCTCTTTTCTTGGATCCAAATACACAATGTCAGCAAATTGGTACATGTATGTGTGTTTGGTTGCTATACAAATGACTAGATCATGCCCCACAATATATCACACTATGAAAAGGAACATTTGTGCTATATATTGCAGTGCATGATTCTACGGTTACATAGCAACCAAACCAACATACATGTAGTAGTCATTTGTTATCATTGGTACTATGTTATACACAGGTAGCTTGATTGCCGTATACATGATCCACTCATTCCATTGACCTGATTAGAGTCAGAGTTGTGACCTAGATTAATCTAAGACCGGACAAGATACTTCCTTCACTGACAGATGATTCATATGTTTACCTCTGTGTACATTTACCTATTGCGAGAAAACCTTTAGCAACTATCATTGTAGTAAAAACCTGTTGCAATGCTTGAACTTTAGCGTGTGAGTGGTCAACAGTTATCGATGCAGGCCGGCCATGCCCTTTGTGTTACATTTCAGGTCAAGAGTTTTTTATCATATTGGTAGTGTGAACATTACAGCAGATGTGAACAGTACTAGTGCAAGATTATGAGGATGAATAGAATTAAAATTCCCCTTGTTATTAGTATGATTACACACCTGTACTATTTATAGCGCAAGTACAGGTACTTAAAGGTAAGCTGTATTGGCCCCAAATATGCTAGATATTCAAATATGGTCACTTTTGGTCAAAATCCTTAAACTGTTTTTATTACAACCCTCGAGGAAATTTTCCTCACTGGGACATTCAGTCATCTTGTGTGTTCTTTAAACATGTCTGAGAACAATTTGGAGAGTAAAGACCTCCAGGAAAGTACTTTTTGAAAACTATAATTTGGGGCCTATACAGACTATACCTTTAATCTTGGACTAACTGTGTCAATACTAAATTTACAAACTGTACAAGTCTTAAGGGTGAGTATGAGTTAAAACAACTATGCTAGACATGAGTAATAAGTAAGGACACACTACAAGCCCATGTTACATTATAATCATTTTGCATAATTTCTGAAACGTACTGGCATCATTATTAAAAAGTCCTTGAGATCATTTCACTGTTAGAACATGATCTTAAGACCTGAGTAATGTACAATGTCTATGAGCAATATACAACTTGTGCTAATAAAGAATGATGAAGTGTAAAATATGTTTTTCACAAAGATAGTAGACAAATGCCTCAATAATTTTTCATGTACCTTGATCTGAGTTCAAATTATGGAATGAAAAATATCATGAACATGGGTCCTTCCACAAACAAGTCATTCAACTTAAGTTGTGATATTCTAGGTGCTGGTGGTACTCAGAACCAGCTAAGCTTAAAAAAGCTGTATGATTTGACAAATTAATCCTATTCGTGAAGGTTGGTAATAATAATGAAGTATCTAATTACACTTAAGTGCATTTAATTTGCTTCATTAAACACCGTCATAAATCACACAGAAAGTGTCACATTGCTACAAAACATGTTGAACCACTAGGTAGGCCAGGTAAATTTTCAAGTTGGAGCCCGAGGTTAAATTTGATAGCCTCTCAAGATTGATCAATATACTATGGAATGATGAACAGGCAACCGATTCGAACAGTGCGTTCACTCTAATAATATCGCAATGAAGTGTCACTGTGTACAGAAAATGTATCATTAAAGAGCAGATTGATAGCACTTTAATTTATGATGGTACACAATTTATGTAAATATCATATAATGGTCACAACACAGATGTGCAGAGTACAGTTATTGTAGTTTTCTTCAATAAGTTAAACCCATAGCACACCATCATGTAAAACATTTTTTTCTAGTTTGATAAATTGGACTATATATATGTGGAAGGCACATGTTGCCATTGAAAATAAATTGTCTTTTACAAAACTTTGTTCAAACATGTCTCGAAAAGTTGTTAAGACCATTGTCTTAAAAGTACTTGCATCGCCATCTACAAAAAGTGCTTTTCTTTTCAACATCCTTAAACAAAAAAACAAAAAATAAATTCATGTATCTAATTTGCCATATATGATGAAATTTTTCCAGAAATATAAAATATTTTCAAACCTCATTTTGGAAGACACCTTAGTATATATACAGTGTTGCTATATTGGAGTCTTTATGGTGGAATACCCCAATGTCAATAGGCTTAAAATGCTTATCTCAGACACACAGAAATATTCTCCAAATCTAGTCAAGGCTCACAGAGCTGTCTGAGGCTGAGTCTCCATGTACCTCTCAAACTAGACTTTTTGAACTTCACAAATTCATCAATGTTGTATGACTTCCTCCTGTTTCAATATAGGATTTCTCAGACAATGACGGCATGTGTGCCACTTGCAGCAGTAGTCTGCTCCCAGATTACTTTTGATGGAGATTAATTTTATTACCGAAGTTTTCACACCATGATGATTTAAAAACATCATTTCTGCTTTGTTTTTGTGTCTGCCGAGAGACTCCTGACGTGATATGTGACAATTCCGATTGATATAGTGCGTCCATCTTTTTCAATAAATTTTCAAGATTTTCAAAACATTTGAACAGATTTACTTCTTAACCTTCTTCATTTGCTTCGGTGGCGTTTTAGCAAAATGGACAGATCTTTTAGGTCTCCAGTCGACAGAGGGCAGCTCTAAGTAGGAGGAACTCTTGGCTACTTCGTGTGGTAGGTCAATGAAAGAGTTCGGTGGAGGCGGTAATTCCTGGCTCCTTTTACTCTTAGTCGACGGTAGCGTATTGGATTTGTATCGTAGGGAGGGCATGCTCACGTTCATACGTGGATCTGCGCGGGGCGTAGAACGATGCACGTGGGGAACGTTTCTTTCACTACAGTCCATGTTAGTTTGAATGTCGCCTTCCTGGAAGCTGTTATGGATGTCAAAGTTTCGACTGAATCGGTAGGAAGTGGCATCGGAGTAGCTCCGGGAGAAGGCCGGGACGTAGAAGGCCGTCTCCGGATTGCTGGTGTTAGACTGCTTTCTGACGGCATCTGGAGAAGTGGTGACGATTCGAGGCGGGGGAACCACAGTCACCTTCTTATTAACCGCGAACCTCAACAGTGCGTAAAATAATACAAAGAAAATGATGACCGCTAAAGAAGGACCGAAGACGATCGCCATCTTCTCAGGATTGGTAACAAATTCTTTGAAGGAGTTTTTGGGCGACTTTTGAGGTACTTCTTCATCTCCGGTGGGTTTGCTGGGTATTACACGATCCTCCCCTTTTGCCAGAAGGTCGACGTTTTCTATGTTACGGTTGCTCTGTTCGTGGAGCCTGCCGTGGAGGGCAATGACTGTCACATTTGCTAAGGCATTTATCTGCTTTCCATTCTCCAGGGTTACAGTGCAACCGATGCTCTGAGGGTTAATCTTCCGCTCGGTCTCCTGTACGTTGATCACAGTTATTCTGCTCCCTTCTTGATTGATCTGAATTCTCTCTGAAGGTAGATTCGAAGGGACCATCCATTCGTACCTTACCCCTTCTATGGCACTGTTGACTTTGCAAGCAAATGTCATGTTTTCCCCGACCCTGATGTGAACACCCGCCGGTTGGATGAGCACTACCGCTGATTCTGCGTCATGGACTAAGCTACACCTGTCGGGGTAACGCCCCAGAATCGGATGATCGGTCATGCAGAATGTTCCTTCTCCTGAGGGTGCTCTGGATGAATATGATAGCAAACTGGTCCCATTTTGTAAAAGGAAACCCTCCAGTACACCCCAGCTGTAATAGATGTTTGTACTTCTCTGGTTCTGCCCCATATTGGGCACGACATTCCACGAGTCTACCTTTGGACAAGTCAACGCTATCCTCTTTGATGGAGACAGAATCAAATTTGATTTTGCGTAGTAGGGACACCTGGGGTATCCACCGGGGGGCGGGGATAACACCGTCATAGTGGCCGTTTGCGAGGAGAAGGTGTCGACGGCCCTGTCCCTCCGATAAGAACACATGAACTTGCCTCCGTCCAATAGCTGTACTCTCCTGATCGTTAACGAATAAGTACCAGCATCACGATCGAGTCGAACAGAGTACCTCTCTCTCTGTAAGCTTCCAAGAAGGACGGCTTCATTCCGCACGAACTTAAAGTTATGATCCGGACGTAGCCACCAGAACCTGTCGTCGCTCTGCGAAGTATTCAGCGTCGCAAAATGACAAGTGAGTGTTATGTTCTCTCCACGAACAGCGATAGTCTCTTTCGGTTCGATTAACAAAGATTGTTGTGAAGAGGTCACAGTTAATGTACAGGCAACGATGACCAGGTACACCAAGCTCCTCCCTCTTCCAAGTCGTTTCAAATTCATTTTGAGAAGGAATGGTTTACTGTGTGAGTGTTTTTGGGTTTTAGTTTAGAGAAAGTTGAAACTTCCCTTTGATTGAAATGTCTCACTAGTACATTCATCTGTTGAGGCATCGATATTTGGTCAAATTGGTTCAAATTCTACAATTTTCATGAAAGAAACTCATGAAAACTTTACTCATGAAACTCATGAACTCAGAAACTCATGAAACTTTTACAATCATGAATTCTTCTGGTATTTTCAGATATGATTTAGTTTAGTTAGTATTATCATATTGAAGAATATTAAAAAATCCCAAGAAAATTTAGGAGCCATCACAACTTTTGGTATTTCATAAGAAAGAAAAGAATAGAGAGTTAGCATTAATTCCTTGCTAGTGCTATGACTTACACATTTTGCCTTCTGTGCTGGTATGTATTTAAGTTGTAGTAGAATCCCCGAGAAATGAAACTTTCAAGAAATATCGCTGGGCTGATTGTCTGACAAAACAGCTAGCTATTGAGGCATATCAATACAAATTTGCACAGGCGATCCAGTTGTGTGATATTCCTTGCCTTAATATGGTCCATTTGGTTCCAACTCATTGGTTCAACAATATGTTGAATTGTTGAATCCAACAATTGTTGAATTGGTTCCAACTCTAGTTGAAAAATGTTCACAGAATGTTTCCTCTCCCTTGAATGCAACTTCTTAAACTCTTGCGTTAAATCCAGATCGAATCAAAGCCGAGATGGTTGTTGTAAACTACATTTTGGTTCCAACTGTTCTGGGAGGATGCTGGTAGTTACTCTGTTGCTGTTTAGACCGTCCAGATCGAGCTTGTCCTAGGATAGAGTAAATCAAGGCTGAGACAATTAACCCTGCAAATGGCTTTCTTCCTCTTGAGTTGCAGCAACGGTGAATGTCCTGTCAGTCTCAAAATTAGAAATGGCTTCAGAACAAATTGGTTTTGCTGTTGTCTACAGAGTTTACAATCTAATTTGACAGGAGAATATCGCTTCTGAAAATAAACTACTTGATAAATAGAATGTTCTTTTTTATGATGATGAAATGGTCGAGTTTCCCAAGAAGTGCATGCTTGATGCACTTCTTAGAGTTCTACCATTGTATAGGAGAATGTAATGACATAGATGTGAGTTAGAAATTACATTTAGTTTAAATGTATTTGTAAATTTTGAATTTGACGATATATGAAAAGTGTGAAATATCAATACAATATAAAAATTAATTTTTGTAAATTTTTGGTAGCAGAGTCTTAGGATCCACTTTGATTCCTCACTTACTTGTCTCCTCACAACATCCGCACTCTCATTCTGTCTTGTAAAGTACATTTATTGATGCACATTTATCGTGTACGTATTTCCTCGGTAATAATAAATGAGACAGAATACAGGTAGCACATTTTTATTTGTTCTTTTATCAAATAATTAAGGCAAATTATCAACAATTTAGGCAGGTTCAAGAAAATATGTGTAGTGTTGGTAAAAAAAAATTCGGGTAGAAGAATTGCATTTTTCTCCTGTTGATCACGTTGCACTGGCACAGTAGTTCCAACTGAGTAATGCACGATGTCTGAACTGTGGCTATCAGATGAATATCAGGAACAAACATCACAATTAAGGTCATTGGTTTCTTAAATTAAAAATGGAATTACACCTTAGATCTAAAAACATTTGATCATGTTGTTAGGGCCTTGTTATATTGAATTGAATTGAATTTATTTGCTACATTCCAGTTTTACATTTTGAACAGTATAGGATAAATATAGATGCAGGTATCAAATACAGTAAACAGTAAATATAGAGTATTGAAATAATATATATGTGAGATGGAAGTAGAGGAACCAGAAATAAGTGGATACTTTTCTGGTCTGGTCCCTTTGTAACAAAGAAAGTGCAAAGAACATCACCCACCCCACCACCCCCTCCCCCAAAAAAGCCAACAAAGTCAAAATCTTATGAAAAGAGAAAGAAAGAAACATAAGAGAAATAAAACAGGAAGTACAACTAAGATGGATTGCTATGCAGTAGGTATTGTTTTAGTTTTTGCTTAAAAGTATTGAGTGTTAGAGAAATTTTAATGACATGATTAAGAGAATTCCAAAAGGGTACACCTGTGCTACGAATTTGAGAATGGTTAAGACTAGTTCTAGAGTAAGGATGGTGTAGCATATTCATCGTACGAGTGTTATAAGTGTGATAACTAGAATTGAAGGTATAAAGGTTATTAAAAGCTGGTGGGAGAAAGACCATGATGAAATTTGTACATAAATATCCCTAGTTGGTATTTGTACAAATCATATAAAGTTAATGTATTGGAGTCTATAAAAAGAGGAGCAGTATGCGAGATATAATGAGTCTGGTTTATATTGCGGATAACACTTTTCTGTAACTTAAATAAACTGTTAAGTAGAGTTGACTGTGTATTGCCCCAGACAAGAAGTTATTAAAAGCTGTACATATATAACATAGAAACAACATGATAAGTCATGGGGGGTGGGGGGATTAGGTTGTGCTTGTGCCAACATCATATGATACCATATTCTCCATGGTATTCCTACCCTATCCTTACCCCTTCTCATCCCCAGCTTATCTCTCTTACATCCTACTCTCTATCTTTCTCTGATAGAGTGGGCTTGACATGTGATCTAATCCTCTCAAAGTTGGTTGCATTAATTACTCGATGGAAACAGATTGTATTCCCTCACGGAGCGCCTGTTTCTCTCTGTAAATGGCGACATTTCCTTTTGCATCTTATTTGATGTTTACGAGTAGGTAGTTTCCCACACCAATTGACGTACCGTTACAAGTTCTTCCTGAAGAATATCATTGCAGTTTCATAAATTTATGCTTAAAGGGATGAGGCCTGACTCTAGTGTACAATTGTACCTATAGATTTTGTATTAAAATATTATATTCACAATTAATTGTTATTTATTTATTTTTAATCAGTTTTCCGCTTAACATGTACACATGTATGCATATTTCATCACTCCAGTTCCCAAGCCGCTCTGCCTAAGAATTTACTTGAGGTTTCCATTCCACTAAGTGTGAACAGAGGCATCAAAACTTCAGGCCTTTTGTAAATAAATGCCATTGAATTTCACCATTTGCCAGTTGAAATTTGTTTCCCCCGAACATTCTTTAGCCTCACATGATATTATATACAGTACTGTATGAGAAGATAGCAAATGATAGCAATGTTAACTGATCTTAAATTTTTGGTGCATTTATTGGGCTGGAAATTTTTAAGTAGAACAGTCTTTTGAATTCTAGGGAAGAGTCTAAATCACTGTGATTAAGGTTTGTAAACTTAGCCTTAGAGCACATCAAACTATTCTTTTCAATTAATTTAACTTGATTTAAAGATACAGAATGTAGGCCAACCACTACCAAAATATCCCAAATGCAAAGAGGATATATTGGATCAGTATATAATGCTGGGAATTCAGCATATATATATATATCTTTATGATGTCATAAAAAAGGAGGTAAAATCCATATAAAAAGGTAATAGCAAGGGAACATTTGGTTGGTTGAGGGGGGGGGAGGGTGGGGTGGGGTGATATATGGTGGGCAGTTGTTCTTCCTGCACATTTTGATGAGCAAACATGTATGCATATCCCCAAAGTCCCAAGCTACAGTAACTAAGTATGAGATTCAGCCTTTGCAACTCTGCTCCATGCCATATTAACCACCCTATTGGCCTGAAAGTTTGAGTCCTACTACCTGCTACTAAATTGCCATTTACTTCTGTCAAGGTTTCACCCACTTGAACATTTCCAGATCAAAGTTATACCCAATCATTACGGGTAAGCAGCAGAAATATGAAAAAAAAACAACAAAAAAATAAAGTTAAAACACAAAATTTTGACCATTGGTGCTGATATTGCTTTTATTACTTTTATTGAAACTGATGTCACGTGACTTAGGAATTAACTTCCATTGTCTGTGTTTCCATGTACCTTTAACAAAGGGGACAATTTCTTTTCCAAAGTTTTATCATAGCATACATGTAAGAAGACACATTGGGTTTACATTCCCTAATGAGAGAGCTCGTTAAACTAATTTCCCGCTGGAAATTAGCAGAGAAAGGAATTACCCTGTCTCCCCTTGAACTTGTTTGTGAGGATAAACAGTGGCAGCCTGCAGGTAGGGAAGTCAATTAGCCGGGGACGCAGAGTTCAACCTTCAAAATTCTGACCTGGGCATGTAAACAGGAGAAATAAAGTTAGCATATATTAATCCTGCCTGCTGTTTCAAGTTATCTAACTCTGCAATAGTCTTCTGAGATAAAAATTCCTGAACAATTTTAATGTCAAATTCATTTGTTACGTGACTAATACGATTCGTTTGAAAGTTAGGCAAAAGATGAAGCATTTCCTGTATGTGTTATATTTAGTCAAACTTAAATAATGATCAAACACAGGATATACAAAAGTTACCCACACACAGTAATTCACAGCACGTACTCCCTCACCTCATATAACCTATGCATTACCGTATTAACCTCGCTCTAGCATCTGGCAATTGTCTGTATGTATGTATGGCCATCTCCCTTCCGTAATTGCCAGCCTTTTGCGCAAGTATCGCTCTCTCTTTGCTCTTACTAAAGCTTAAGATTTTCAAT
>KN892735.1:10238-22055 GCA_000934455.1 Apostichopus parvimensis
TTGCATAGGTTTTTTTTTTAATTACCCAAAGAACTACCTTTATACGGTTCTCTGGAATAAGCATACGAACTGTTAAGGAACATGATGAGAAAGCAAACATCAATGGCCAGTAATTTCCGTAGTCGACTCCTTTCAATGTGTTGGTACACGTTAGGTAAGCAATCAACTTGAATCAACATAATTTAACGGTAACATCCCCATCTCCAATGAAATAATTTTCTTAACCCCACTTTTTACATTGAAACAAGATAATATTTGAAGGCAATTGCAATTCCCGTTTTGAGACATAATTCATTCTGCACTATTTAAAGGGCCGTTAAAAATGGGGAATATAAATGAAAGTTTATTATTGATCACTGCGTGCTCTAGCGAATTATCTTTCAAAAACTATCTTGAAGTAAAATTTTTCCAAAGTAGAATTATCTGAAAACGCGGATCGAAGTATCTGGGAAAAAGGATCTGAAAAGCAGACCGAAAGGTTTAAACTCCCGTCTTCAAAAGTATTACGAAGGCTAGACTACATGAAATAAAGCCGGGCCTAAATAAAATAACCTATATGTAATATAACAGAGAATGTAAAAAACTATACTAGATGTACTACGTAACATTTTGCTTGAAACAGTCGAGAATTATACCACATATAGGTTAACAGTCCTAACTGTAAATGTTACATTGTTAGGCTTAACATTATTGTTGTGTTCAGTAAAGAGCACGAACTTAAAGAAAATAATAGAAAAGACTCAAGACACAAATGCATGTTTATGGAGGCAAAAAAAGTTTCTCTTTCTGGTGTATTTGGTGGCCCTTAAAAGAGCCGTTGAATTCGAACATGTGGTATCCCCACGTTGTTCTTTGAAAGATTTAGGTACAGGTCCTACTTCTTTTTGGCAGCTACCTTCTTTGCTGGTTTCTTTACAACCTTCTTCTTTGGTGCAGCCTTTTTGGTTGGCTTCTTAGCAGCTGGCTTCTTTGGCTTTACAGCCTTCTTGGGTTTGGCTGCAGACTTCTTCTTCACTGCTTTCTTTGCTGCAGGTTTCTTGGCCTTCTTTGCAGAGACAGCCTTCTTTTTGGCGTCCTTCTTGGCTTTTGCCTCGGCCCTTTTCTTCTTCTGCTTCTCTAACAAGTCCTTCTTCCTCTGTACTGCCTTCTGTTTCTTAGCCTTTTCCTGCTCGGCTTTCTTGGCTTTTGCGGTGTCGAGCTTGAAAGTACCACTGGCTCCAGTACCTTTAACTTGCTTGAGGACTCCAGTTGCAACGCCTCTTTTGAGGGCCTTGTTCACGAAGACTGAGCTCCTCTCCACACCTGTAGCTTTGATTTGCTTCTTGATGGCAACACCTGACGATCCCTTTGTATCATTCAGTGCTGCAATAGCCTTGACGACAAGATCGAGGGTTGTTGGGCCAGTAGGCTTGGACTTCTTTGCTTTCTTCGTTTCGGTTGCCATTTTGAATACGAAAAGTCACGTTTCTGGTGTTCGGGAGTTAATAGATGATTGCAGAATTTGCTAGATAATTGGTCTGTGTATTGCGCCATTTATATTTGAGTTGACGGACGTGACAGAGAATATACCAAATCCTGCGTTGTGATTGGGTCTACGCTAAAAGCGAGATTGTGTGGCAATTTGTACAAAGCAAATCTCACAAGTAACGTTTTAGTCTTGCAATTTTCTTTTTCACATTTTGTGGACAAACTAAATGGAATTCTGACAAAGAAAGTGTTTTTTGTCTTGAAAACAGATGATATTTTTAGTTTTCAATCCATAACATGGATGAATTGGCTGATTTCCGTTAAAATTTCACGAATATTTACGTGGTAGTAGGAAATCAACAGAACTTGTTCATATTTTCACCATTTTTTTGCATATTTTCGGCCTTTGAAAAGTATTTCAGCCTTATCACAGAAGAGATTAATTTGTTATGTACCAGTTGTGTGACATTTTGGAAACTATCGTACATTTGCGATGAAATTGGACTCATTTTATGAACGGTTGTTTAAAACGACCAAGTTAAGTTGTAACCATACTACTACGTATATACTACGCACAGTTCAACACAAGAGTCATATACATTGAGTCAGCCGTATATGAATCCTGACATGTTGATGGGTCAGCCAAAACGGGGGCACACTCCTCGTGCCATGGTATTGCCAGGACTTGGGCAGCCTCCCAGTAAAGTGCGCTACCCTCTCCTTACAGGTTTTTATTGTTTTGTAAACGCTTACATCCTGCCTAATTTGCTCTCTAAGTTTTTTCTTACTGCATGCGTTTATTTCAAATAACATAGCCTATAGTCTTGGCTATGTACGGATCGTTCAGGCTCCCCCCCCCCCCTCCCTCGACACACAGTGTCACGCAGCATATGAAGGTTTTACACAGTGTGGTAGAACAAATTGGGAAGGGGGAACGCAAACTGTACCGGCCTGGAGCCGTCATATACCGAAATCCCATATCTGGCTTTATATCTGATTTAATCTGGCCACATGAAATTCATTATATGGCCAGAAATGATATAGAACCATATATATAGGCTATAGGTATACCTTGCGGATATAAAGACCAACCCGGCAGGGTGGGTTCGCCTGGTCTGGGGCAACCTCCCATTACTTTTCCTAAGTAGTTTCCATCACTCCTTAAAAGCTTCTAAATTTTGTGTGCTGCTTGTCTTCCCCTTCATTCGTTCCTTCAAATTGCTATTGTAGCCTATGTATTACATATAGAGAGTTCTAATTAACCTGCAGGACCGGGCCTTGCACGGCTCGAACAGGAATTTCATTCTGACCATACATAAAGACTATCCAGATATGTAGAGTAAGTTTTATGTGCATGGCCATCATAAGGCCAGATATATCGTTAACTGGATAGACAGTCAATCCGGATATGCAGATAGAGATTAATCTGGCCATATGAAGCGAGATATAACTGGATATGTATAGTTAATCCTGATATGTAGATAAAGTTTCATATGTCCCAGATATGGAAGCCATAAATTTAACCAGATAAACAATTTTATGGACCATATAAAGCTTCATTTGATATCAAGTTATATCTGCCAAATTTTTTATCTGGCCAGATATATATCAATTCCAGATCTGAAGCAGATCTGGCCCAGATTGATATTCGTGATCTGGTCCTGGTCTGGATATACTTATATCTGGCCCAAATCTGGGATTCCAGTAAGGGTACACGTGTCCCGGGCGGGCATTTGTGTATTTTTAATTGTCTGGGTCTCTTAATTTGTCTCGGTTGCCGGGATCGAGGCGGACATGATCTTCAGAGCCAATTATATGGCCCCTATAGTTATCGAGTAAGTTGATCATGCCCACCTCCCCCCCCCCCACCCCACCCACCCGTTTGGTCCCCCAAAGTTAAAGTTGCATACCTATCAAATCATAGTCGTTGAATATTTAAAAAATAACTTCTATACGGTACCGTACGTAGCTGGTACAACTAAATCTGACGTTCGATGGATAATGCAAAGCTAGTACAGTTAGCCTCATCACCCCGCCCGAGTTGGGCAATGGTTCAAATTTAGTGATTCATAGCTCATATTTATTCGCTCTTTTCAAACTTAGTTGACATGAATTAGTTGAAATGTGCTGTTACATGAGGCCTTGAGAATTTAATTCGCGTCAGTAAAGGAACCCGGACTTATAGTCCTCTTTGATCCTATCATTGTCATACAGAGCTATACAGTCTTAAGGCAGGAATCCTTCACTAGTCCTGTTTAATCATATATGGGTCCCCTCCCTTTAATTAGAACACTCCTCGGCCATGAAAATGTAACATACTTATAGCCCCTCGATCGATCAATCCTTCTCAATAAAATGATTCCTCCATGCATGCCTATCTGCTCTTTGTCAAACTTGATATTGCCCAATAAATTAGCATCAACATATAACAACTTCACAACCCGGTATCTTCTGTAACCAGGGATGGAACTGTTCTGCTTGTCTAGCTGATATACCCCCGGAGAAATAATTCGTTTCAGTTACTGCCGAATATAATGGTACTTAATGGATACCGTAGAAAATACTACCGTATATATTTTTCCGAAGTGGTCTTTACGGCGACCTGAATTGTAATCTTTGAACCTAATGTTATACGCGGTAATTGACGTTGTGTAGGTGGCCTAACATACAAATGTACGGGAAAATTAGTTTCCCATATATCTTAGATATAAATCATTCATCCTACGAAATGTAATGCATAGGTCATTAGAGGATCTAATACTTGCAAAATTTAAGAAATAGTTCGAAAATATGGGCAAACTAAGCTAAACGGGGATACAAATTTAATCGCAAAAACAAGGTATGTACGGATGCCCCATATGTACATTGTACTTTTGCCTAATACATATATTCTATGTAGACGCATTCAACTTTGAATTCAAGCAAATATAAATTATGTATTACTAACATGTTAATAAGGTACGTGGGGGTTGGAGGTGGGGACCAAATTCTGAATCTCCAACAGATTTATGTAGGGCTCTGTATTTATACGTTCCAGTGGTATATGTCTCGAATGAAACGATTGGGGATTGCAGCTTTCATCTTGCTTCTGGTCCCACGTTTGTGGAACTCACTTCCTGTAGAAATATGATCTCTGGACTCACTAAATTGATCTGTTTTAGCATCGTCTTAAAAATCATCTTTGTTCACATTTTTATTAGATGCTTTTCTTAATGTCATCACCTGTAAATTGCTTTGAGGAACTTTTATTGAATTGTGCACTATATACAAGATTAATTATTTTTATTACTAGCTGTGAATGAAGAATCTCATGAAGAGGAGTGTCACTGTGGGTTCCTTGAACTAATTTCCACGAAGGGTGACTGCGGGGGTCCTCCCCTCCAAAAAAATTTAAAAGTTAGACAAACTGTTTTTTCCGGCACAGATAAATTTGCTGCAGTGAAGGCAGTAACTTCTGGTAAAGCTATACCTCCCCCCCCCCCCCCACCATTTTCTCCTTGCCAGTTGGACTGTGGCATATCTCATGCCTAGTCTTGTCAATCGATTAAGTTGTCATTCTCTACAGTCATGTCCCGTTGCTAAGTAAGCACTGACAGGAGATATCGATCGGACAGGTGACAATAAGAGCCATTTTTAGCAAACTACAATGTGCTTTGTTAGGACAGTACGTCCTTTCTCTTTCTTCGCAAACCTCTAAGTGCTGTGTGAACAAATACCAGTATTTGCTAACTCATTGTTAACAGTATCGCTGTAGACAGACAGAGTATGTAGTGAAGAAATTTTAACACGAACTGTACCCATGTATATAAGCAACTCTCGGGGTTAACGGCAGTCTTAAAGTTATATTTCACTGGTTACTAGCACACAGACACACGATATTCTGTATAGAGTCACGCACTGAGGTGTATATTGTAAACTAACTTCTGTTATTATCATGTTGCATTTCCGAAGAAAAGTATATATTTGAAAGTTTAAGCTCACCTAATGCTACTCATATGCTTGTTCATTGAATAAGTTACTCGTTGGAGATCACTTAGCGTAAGGAGGAATATACGGCAGTATATAGGAAAGTGATGTCATGTTTAAGGTGAGTTATTCACGCATTTCTATATTAATATTAAACATGAAAGCTAATTAGAATGACACCTTTTCACATTTAGATAGGTACCGTAGTATTTTAATTTTTATTAGAAGTAGGAAATTCTATATGAAAATATGGGTATAAATATGTAGGACTGTATATCATTTTGGTTCATGATTCCAGAAATTAAAGAGTAAGCGAAATTTAAAAAAATATCCAAAAAAGTAAGTAAAAAAGCTACTCACATTACTCCTATCATGATATAGAACGATGTGAAAGTAAGTATTATACGAAAAAAATATTACATAAAATTGTACCAGCGTTTCTAAGATTGATTAATCAGTGGCGCATACCTAGCAAACACAAAAACGTTTTTAAAACGTTATTAAAACGTTTCGTCTTTTGCTTTGATAACGTTATTTGTGGTGTAATAAATATGTCACGAAAACGTTTTCAGGCTATTATTTCAAAACATTTTTTCGTTAAAACATTAATATAACATTAATATCTCATAAAAACGTTATGCCGACGTTTTTATAACACCACATTTAACGTTATAAAAACATATTTTAAAGGCTCTTTTAAAAATGTTATGATAACGTTTTGTGTTTGCTGGGTATAGACCCTTAGTTAGATCTCATTATAGCCTAACTATAGGAAAGTGTTATTTCAGTCAGCCTATACTGAATCAGTATACTGAATCAGATGTGTTTCCGATTCTTCAATAGGATTCAAACGTTAAAAACACTGCTAACAGTCCAGGTTGTATATTTCTTTTACACTTTTTTCTTTTTAGAAATAGCCTTAAAACAGTTAAGGTTCATCAATTAAAGTGTAGTTTAAATCATATTGACTTGAGTCATTATATCAACTAACAATTTAACACAATGGGAATTAAGAATTATATGGCATCAAATGATATATTTACAATGCATTAGATTAGAGGAGTAATGGATGACATGAGCTGGTGGTTAATTAGATTTTAATAAGTAAAATTTATTAATGTGATTGGTAACACTTACATTACTTGCTATCAGTGGCGTAGGACATTTCCAACAACACACATTCAACATTCAAACTTGCATTTGTTTTGATTTTATTTCTCAGGATTTTGTGATTGACCGCCATGTTAGTTGCAGGATCGCTCAGTCCTAGGACTGACTCCCGTTTGGATCCAGCAACAAAGTCAACCTTTGACCTCAACTCCAACGAACTTAATGTTGACGAAGCTGACCAAGAAGTATTTGTTATTTCAAATTCGCGTTCTTCTTTGAAACAACCGTACGAAAGTTCCCCTAAAAGGCGAACGAGCATTTCTTTACCGGAAATATCTAGCACCCTCTTTCATGCAACCGACATTGAATCAATCAGTTCAGAATCTCCAGATTTAATCGAACTACCTGTTGTGGACAAATCTTTGAACGC
Organism: Apostichopus parvimensis; assembly: GCA_000934455.1. Taxonomy (NCBI): domain Eukaryota; kingdom Metazoa; phylum Echinodermata; class Holothuroidea; order Aspidochirotida; family Stichopodidae; genus Apostichopus; species Apostichopus parvimensis. Next base: position 17,212 of record KN892735.1, read on the forward strand.
ATCGGAAAGGGTAGATATTTTACAGGATTTTCAGGACCATGAAGAGGTCAAAGATCAGCGTAAACATGGTGCACCAAGCATTAGAAGTTTGGATGCGTTTATCTCAGACAGAGACGAAAATCATCAAGATATGACTGTAATTGATTTAGTGTCATACGCTAATAATCCTCCAAGATATAGGTCGACCAGACAGAAATACAGAAATGCTAGATCAGCAGTTCAAAGTAGGGAATTAACTAGTCAACACGTTTTGAAGGAAAAATCTCATTCAGCCAGACGACCACGTCGTGAAAAGGAGGAAGTTTATTTGAAATGTAGATTTCACGAACGACCGTGCTCAAGAATTGGCAGTTTCTGGCGAGAGGAAGACTCTAATGACCTGTCACGTGAATGCTGCGACGTGTTAGGACCGAGAAGCTGTCGCGAGTGTTTTCGAATATCAGAACGACTGGCATCAAAGTCTAGTAACGAAGATAATTTCCCTGACATCGAGGCAACCCCTTCTGAATTCTTTACTTTGGATTTAGCTCAAAGAATGTTTCCAGATATGTCTACGGTAGAACTGCTGCATCATTTAAAAGAGGGCAATATTGCTACGGAGGTATTACAAAAACACCAACTCGAATCCTATGCTGAACTGCGTCGAATTCGAAGCGCAAGAGAAAATTCACGAAAGATTCGCGAACGGATTAATATGTATAAAGCTCCCGATGACGATAATTTTTTCAAGAACTTTAATGATCTGAAGCTACAGATGGTCTTGAAAAAGAAGATCACTGCCGGTGCGGTCACAGTATTGGAACCAGTGCGCCCTCTCTCATCACGAGCGCCTCCTCCTGAAATAGAAATGATACCCGTAGCAACCGACGAAAGGGAAAATCCCGCCAATTATTTCGGACCGCCAATTATGACGCAAGAAGAAATTATGCGTCAAAAGAGTCAACCTCGTTTCTATGCAGGTGAAAGTAGTGACTACAAGTTACCACAGACTATGGAAATGACAAATGTTCTTAGAGAATCAAACAAAGCTATGAAAGATCTCAATTCTTCGGCGTCTTTGAAGTTTGGTGTTATCGAAGAAGAGGAGGAGGAGGAAGAAGGAAAAGAAGAATACCAAGAGGTTGCCAAGGAATTCTATGATTTGACGTCAGCAGATATCAGCGCGAAAAACAAACTATCGTCTGCATCCCTTAGCTTTTACAAACAAACTACTGAGACGATAGATAATGCACCACATATGAATAGTTCATGTGGAACTGACAATAGAGGGCGCTTTTTCGATGGAGATGACATTCTAGATACGGACGATTTCTTCAGCGCAGAGGCACAAAATTTAGATTATAGCTCTGAAGAAAACTCAAGTTCTTCGGATGATGACAAAGACAACGTGTCACATGATCAAGAGTCTTCGAGTTGACGAACTTGCAAAGTTTGGATCAGTATTTTAATTTTGTGATGCGATCCAGTATTTTAATTTTGTGATGCGATCCGGTCAAACTTAATTTTGGATCGTCAACAGATGCGGTCAGTCTCGAAAATGTTTAGCACGTTTGTCACGTGGCTATAGCATTTTGACGAGGAATGCTTCTGCATGTAATATAGCTCATAGTTATGTACTGTTTGTTTAACAGTAAAGAGAACGTTACGTATAAACAAGAAATAGAATACTATATATAATCACGTTATGTTTTGTAATCAAATTACATATACATGCCCTAAACAGAGACAAAACTGTTTTCGTTTAATTTTTATGACTGGTTTATGAACTTTATTATCGTTGTGCAATCTTAAGGGACGCATGAGTATCACAGTATAACATAATTCAATCAGAGAAAGGGCTGTGGGAGGTGGGGTGGGGGTGGGGGTAGAGGATCTAGCCTGTGCGATCTGAGACAGTCCAAGTATTGATACATGGCATCTCGGGCCAATGAAATCGGACTCCAACTTTGTGCAATAATCTTTTGTTTCTCTTTATGTTTAGATGTTATTGTTTAACCTTTGATTGAACAGGGTTCCAACATTTTTGATAGTTGATGTAAAGTTATCATTACCCCCTCCACCCCCCCCCCCATGACTGTATAGTATATATAAATTTGTTCATATGTTAATGAATCTATGACAGTCACACCTAATTGCACGTTTGGTTCAAAATATGTCAATTTCAAATGCTGTTCTCTCGAAAAATATAAAAAGAGATGGAATGAAAATTTCACCAGAATGTTTAGAATATGAATGGCATTAGAAAGTCTTCTCTGGGCTATCCTTCTAACCTGCAATGAAAATCAAACTGGCATAACGTACCGTATACGTCATGCGAATGACAAATTAACAGGAAAAATTTGCCCAATCATTTGATCTGTTCCTTTGCCCTCAGTGTACCCTAAAGGTAAGTCATTTCTTTGCCCTCAGTGTACCCCAAAGGTAACTCATATCCTTTGCCCTCAGTGTACCCCAAAGGTAACTCATATCCTTTGCCCTCAGTGTAACCTAAGGTAACTCATATCCTTTGCCCTCAGTGTAACCTAAGGTAACTTATTTTCTTTGCCCTCAGTGTACCCCAAAGGTAACTCATATCCTTTGCCCTCATTGTACCCTAAAGGTAACTCATTCCCTTTGCCCTCAGCGTACCCCAAAGGTAACTCATTTCATTTGCCCTCATTGTACCCCAAAAGGTAACTCATGAGCAGTGGCGGAGCGTCCATACAGTCAGGGGCGGATGCCCCCCCTGACGGACTCAAATGAAATGTTGGCGCCCTTTTCAGCTCTTTATCACTTTTTACTTATTCGCGATTATTGACTTTTTTATTGCGCTCTCATCTACCTATTGACATTTGTCACATTTTGTTGGTGTAATTTGGTGATAACACCTAATTATTCTTCGTTTATCTGCAAATTAGCCAGGCCCGGAAAGGGTCATTTCCGGCGATCTAGGGAGTATCTTTACTCAAAATATTTCTGTACGCTACGCGCCAACCTAGGCCTGTGGTGGCGCTCCGCTTAGATAGTGTCAAAAGCGCCCCTACAGACCATTCTCGCCCCTCCTGACCAATACCCCTAGCTCCGCCACTGCTCATGAAGTCTTCCATGATATACTGTCACGGGTCCAGACTAATTGAATAGCATAATAAAGGTCAGACTATATAGCTAAGCAACCGATAAAACGACAAGTCAAATGCACTGAGTTCGAAGCCTTTAGCACTCTTCGGTTAATCACTTTTATTACGTCACGCTTATTTACAGTTCTGCAAGTATACCCTTATACCAATGCAAGGTCCTTAAAACAAGTATGTCTATATTTGTCTACAAACCTGATGGATCCTGATCCTTGGGATAGATATTTATAAATAACGGAAGAAACAAGAGAAGGCTGAAAAGTCGTATGGATGTAGCAAAAGATAACGAGTTTGCGCAACAACTTAGACACGATTCCATTACACGCATGTATGACTGAGGCAATTGGTATAGTCTTTAAAATGACAGAATTATAACACCTAGTTATCGTGACCAACAGGATAAGTTTCGATATAAATACACCATGGCCTGATACTTTATAGAGGCTTGTACGGTGGAGACCTGCAGATATAGAAGCTTCGTTGTTCTGTGATGCACAGCCTATTCGGCTCAAGATCGACTAAACGCCGGGGGAATATCTTTCCATCGAGGATTCAATAAACTGGTACGGTGTAAGTAAACGATATTTTTTGTATGTATCCAATTTCTGACTATATTTTTTGCATGAAAGTTCACATGGTTGTAGGCAGGCTCAAGCTGACAGATGGACATGATAGTAGTTGAAAAATAAATATGTATGTGACAATAGCTTGCGGTATAGTTAACGTGGAACAAAGAGCGGTGTATGATAGTTAGTTTAAAAAATATGAAATATTTAACGATGAGCCATGTTTAACTGATGCTTAAGTTAATTTTGTACAATAAATGTAAGCTTATACACATTGTAACAGAGAAAGTAAAACTTTCTACCCATACGTGTGCATCCAACCGTCAATTTAGTGATGCTTGTTTTTGAGGGTATCATTTTTACGCACCCATACACAATGCCATATGTTTAAAATATGCCCAAAACAATGTAAGTATGTCCAAATTAATATGACCATGTCCAAATTTATATAAACTTGTCGAATCTAATATAAGTATGTCAAAACTAATATGAGCATTTCCAAACTAATATAAGAGTGTCGAAAGATTATATGAGCATGTCCAAAATATTAAAATTGTGTCGAATAGGAATACAAGAAGGTCGAATTTAATTGCTAACTTCACCTTTGTAGTGAACATTTTGGCGCTTTTAGTTACGCCATGTGTTGCAAAATATCCAAAATAATATAAGCATGTCCAAATTAATATGAGCATGTCCCCCAAAAAATGAGCATGTCCAAAATGATATAAGCGTGTCGAAAAATAATAGGAAAGTCTCGAGTGTAACTGCGCTCTTCAACTTTGTACAGTGAACATTTTCTATTGGTATGTCGAAAAGAAATTCAGCCTATCAATATACCTTCTTTGGAGTTACTCTGTATCAACTGACACCATTGTCATCACTGTGACATTGTAATATTGCATTATTATTCAGTTTTGGTGAAGCAAATAATCCATAATATGTATATATGCTTTTCAAACTAGCGTTTCAAACCAGCGCCGTCATTAATCATTAAAGCAGAGTTATAGATATGTTAGTGGGATTATATAATATTCAAGGAAACATAGCAACCCCTGTCCGTCTGTCCGCATATAAAGCGGGAGGCCCGGGTTCGAATCCCGGTGGAACCTGGAAGTTTTTTCACTGTTTTGGATTTTCCAACTCACTACGATTTCAATTATATATA
>KN892735.1:22169-37963 GCA_000934455.1 Apostichopus parvimensis
TCCCCATAGCTACAGCTACATAATACAGTACTTGGTTGACCATATCAGCCACACAATCTACTGTGTAAATGTTCCGGCAGGGATCGTTAAAGTTCACTATCGTTATATTGTTTATTGAGTAATCAAAAATCGATCAAAGGCAAACTAATAAAACTAATAATCCGTCAAATTACCATTCTTTTCAGCTCTGACGTCATTTTATCGACTAACTTAGGGTTTCTTTGACCGTTAACAGTTATGCACATCCTATAGACACTTGTTTATCAGGGAGGCAAACGAAAACGACGTGGAAATATATAAGAACCATGCACCATTGCTTCTGCACCTTATGTCGTCTTGATAATTTGAAAAATCTTTCTAAACAAGTGTTTGATAATTTTCTTACAAATTTGTTACGATACTTCAAAGGATATTATCAGATATTTCCACAATGAATATGTCTCATGCTGCAGGTAAATATTTGACATTCAATTTTTTATTTTTATTCAAAAATGGAAGGGAAACTTCAATGAGTATAGTAAATATCAGTAGACGTAGTAAATAATAAAGTGTCTAACATCCGATCCATTCAGGTATGTATGCAAAACGTGGTGAAGTATGCAAAACGTGTTCGTTCTTAAAGTGTTAGTCCATATTTAGTATATACTATAGGTCAATAGAAATATGAAAATTTAATTTTAAAGAGCCATCACTTCTCAACGTTTTTTGTTGTTGTTTTGCCTTCTCATTCTCATTTTTTTTAAAACAAAGTTGTAGCATCCATGCTACTTTCATTTTACATGCAAAAGAAACTGCAACTCATATTGCATAATTGAATATAAAATAATGACCTTCCCCGTATCCGCGTTTATTTATTTTACTTTTTTATTATTGTCATCTTTATTGAGGGTAGTCCTGCTCAAAGTGCTCATTGTAGAGCACTGCTTTCCAGAGGAGCCCTCAATACAAAACACATATACAATATAATGCAGTAGAAAGACGGTAAACATCCAAAAGCACAAAAAGGACGGCAAAAAGATAGACAAACAAATATCAGACATCTAAACAAAATATATAGGTTTTCATATTGCGTTTAAAAATATTAACATTTGGCAAGCATTTCAAATTTGAGGGAAGACTGTTACACGACCTGCCTCCAGAAAATTTTAAGGACCTTTTACATTCGCAGATCTAACAGGAGCAAGTAAAACATTATTAGAGCAGCTGGATCTATAGTTCTGTACGAATTAATGGCTGTCTCTCAGTAGAATAGTATTACAAAGTTCAAGATATGTATTTTGAAGATTATTCGAATGCGTAGAATTAACCATACTATTGTCAAACTAACCATATCTTAGCTCAGTTCCCTTGCGTCTACATGGACTTGATTATATATTCTTTGTACATAATATATTACACGTTTATAAACTGTTGCCCTTTTTACACGTACCGCCCAGAAATACCAACTCACAAATATCCGCACGGAAAATCACACAAATTAACAAACAAGAAACTTGGCGATTACCACTGCATCAAACATATGGTACGTCACCCCGCCCCACCGGCAAATCGTCAAATGAACCCTATCCTACAAACCACGTACGGTCGGTCCGCCCGCCCGTCCGCAGGCTTATCATGCTTGCTCCCACCTCTAAACTGTTGATCATTCGTTTCATCTCATTTTTTGGTTTCAGACGGATGTTCCGGTCTCTTCGGTGATAGTGTCTTATTTACAGACAAGAAGCAGTTCCAGACCACCAATCAGCATCACCTCACCGATCACTGACGTCATCAATTATGCATATGCATTAGCTGAAAGTATGACTCCAAGTCGGATCCAACGTAATGGCGACCATTCTCACATGGGACAGGAACTCTTGCAAAATTTACAAGTCGCAAGACTTTCGCCAAGAAACACGCCTTCATTGGCTATTACGCGATCACGTGGAAAAAATTTGATTAATTGTTCGGAACAAAGTGTACATGGTAAAAACGTAACGTCTTTGAAGGCGCCGTCAAGACTCCAAAATGGAGAAACTAAAATTGTTATACAAAAGCCAGTTCCACCTATTCAATCTCTGAGTAGTGATTGGACAAATCACACGACGCTACGTCAGCACACGTCATTTACAATAGGAGCTAATGGCACGTCATCATGTTACTTATATCCCAACATGAGACACGACAATCGAAACGGTTTTTGGAAAACGGTGACCAGACCAACTCCAGGAGAACTTAGTTTGAAATATCGAAACAAGAGGAAGGACGATTGCGATGAGTCACAAGACTGCATTTATAAACGCAATGCGAAAGATCCGGATGAAATTGATACTAGCTTCGTTTTGAACTTACTTGAGAATAAAACAACCAGAGATGAAATGCATGAGAAACATTTTAAGTGTCAGAGAGATGAAACACGGACGGCTTTAAGAAACTTTTCGACTGAGTCCCATAAACCAAATACTTCATCGCAAAATCAAAGAAAACACAGTATTCCCTTTGAGGCACGGAAAACATCAAATGCTTCTGTTACAGACCACGTGCACAGGTTGAATGTTTTGCGTTCCCAGGACGACAGCAGAACGATAGATGAAACTTCTCCCGCCAGAACGGAAACAGACAACAGCAAAATCGAAAACGAAAATACCAGTGCACTACAGAGATTTGCCTCTCGTTTAAATAGTCCTACATCTTCGCACATTCATAGTCATGTGTTCTGCGCAGAGTGTATCCCGGATGTAGAGTCATCGCGCTTACTCGGTGCGCTCGATTCATACCGACGTGAAGACAGTCTGGAAAAAAGTAACCAATCACTGAAGAGTAATGTAAATATCGCACATGCGCAAAATGTAAAAACGACTGAAAATTACGTCACCTTTAAATATAGAAACAGAAGACTAACTAAGTCGCCTCCGGAAATTCTTGTCAAAATTGAAGATGGTTCCGATCACTTAAAAACTGTGGATATTCCTGGAAATATAGATCTACCTTCCGTTAAAGATCAATGCAAGAAACCCGAAGTTTCATTAAAATTATCTAATAAGCAGGATAAATTTTTAACGAATGGGCAGAGTGATCGAAGAAATCACGAAGAAAATTTGGACACTGGAAGTAGTCTCCGTTATCTTACTTTCTCTACGGCAGTAGGAGCCGTTTGGAAGCCCCCGGTGCCACATGATCGTCACCATGAGGGTTCGTCGGTAGCAAAAGATGAGAAAAAATGCGTCGGCAGGGCCAGGGTAGTTAACGTTATGACTCACGGTAAAGGTGCCTTGATTATACAGCAGCACAAAGATCTCAAATCCGCAAAACTGGATGTGTTTCTACCACAAGTAAGAATGGGACATGATTGAGATTGATGGAACATTGAAAGAAGCTAGTACCGAATATCTCCGTCAACCTTTCCTAAACATCCATATTTTGTTACCTTCATATCGATTCAGTTTAAATGGTCAAAGGTCAGATTTCAAATGAAGAGAAGAATAAAAATGAAGAGAAGAATGAAAATGTCCTATACTTTCTGAATGTTTACCGCGGTATGTGATTCATATTATACGAGACGTATCTATGCGACAATTTATGTTTAAATTGAAAGTTATTCTTTACTTAGTAGTCCAAATATTAATAATGGTTGGGTTTGCAACATAAAGATACTGAGGAAGTAAAACTAAGATAAAAGTTCAACATTCTTGCAGTCCACAGATTACCAACATGCAGGCTCGTATACCCAGGAATTCTTTGTATGGGCAACAATATTGTAAGAAATGCACCAAAAATGTGAGGGGCACGATACTACAGTGTCCTGTAACTTGAGAAGTTTGTGTATACATGTTGTTGGAACAGATGGCGTGGGCAGTAGTCCGCACAATGACACCCCCCCCCCACCCTATGCACCAGCTTGGATACGGGCCTGGTACTCTTTACGAATGATGGAGTTTATTTATAGATCCCAATTACCTGCACATTTACCCATTGACAGAAGGGTAGTTTCTTAATTAACTAAGAATCAGGTGTTTCCATACCAGACCCTGATAAGTTTTTGGTCTTTTGAAGGGAAGCTATCCATTATAGAAAAGTGCTTAAAATGTGTAGTTCTGCAACAATTTCACGTGTACATTGCACCCTGTTCACCGATCCAGTACTACCCTCCACTCTTCTGCACCAGCCCCCGTTACTAATAATAATAAATACTGATGCAACAACTATTTTTAATTTACATTTAAATTGTGTCAGAAACTCTGGCAAGGAATGGTCGATACAATTAACTTTTCAATTAACTATTAACAGACGATGATATACAGCCAAATGCACATCCGCACATATACAACCAGTGCATACAATCTCAGACATGACTTTTTGACACCGTTTCCCGAAATATTGATATCTAAGCGGCTGCCCAAAATTTCCAAACAAGCAAATGCAATCGGTGTTACGTTTAGAGCTGTAGCTTTTATCACAATTGGTTGGACAGGATGACTAAACAACACAAAATCACTTCAAATAATGAGTAAGCCACATCCTAAGTTCATCTGAAGTATTGCTTCTCTCCACTTTAAAACTTAAGAAGTATAAGAATAAACTATTAAATATAGACACTACAAACTAAAAACTATAAAACACATGTCTTGCAACTTAAACTGGCAAATGCTTATCGCGACACTCTTGTTAGTAAGTTTTGTTTGAACATTTCTTAACTGGAAATAAAAAAGATTCTTGGATAAAATCATCCAGGTAAAAGAAAGAGTTTTCACTAAAAAATAATAGCCAATGCAATCAGTATTACGTTTAGAGCTGTAGCTTTAGCAAAAGTGTGAGTAAGCCCCATCTAATGTTCATCCGAAGTATCCGTTTTCTCCACTTTGCAACTAAATGGTATAGAATTGAAAATAAAATAATGGTCTAACGGGAAACTTATGAAACACTATGGAATATAGCATATATATTGAAACGATTACATATGAAAGTTACTTACGACAAATGGATTTCTGACCGATTGGTCAATAATGAAGATGACACAAGTTGAGTAGAAGGTTAAAATTTAGAGTAGTGTTAGAATGCCATAAACATATCTGGAAAAAAACAGCAAAGAATCAAACGACAATGGACAAATCTTTGCTTCTTCTTCACTGACACTACATTGAGAAATATAAAAAAGTGCTGATTCAAACAAAACTATATCTGAATTTCTCTGGGGAATATCATGTTAATACTCCTTCACAATGTCTCCAAGAAATGAATAAATGGGATTCAAGCAATTCCAACTCATTGCTTATCTATCCTTTCTGTGGACCTCTTCTTCCATTTCGCTTTCTCATTGTTGATCTTGGTGCGCACGGTCGTCCAAGGATACACCTGTGAAAGTTTGGCAGTTTTTAGAAATGCTTCAATTTGAGCTTTAATATCTGTGGAAGTAGAAAGAAAAATGTACAGTTTAACATCGATTACTACGTAGCTTTTAAACCCTTTAAAGTGTTCTCATCTGTATTTGCCCAAACTCTTCCTGACAAAGGAAGTCTTGTTTCCTTACCAACTAGTTAAAGCAGTATCTAGTAAAAATAATCTGTGTGGGACGCATTAGTTATCCTCTAAATAGCATGATAATAGCTCGATCATTTGCATGCTGGCAGCTTCATTTCGACCTCTATTTATAAACAAAGGACATGAATGAAGCAAATTCAACTATGGATGGCATTTAATCAGGGATGAGCCTGGGGTAAAAAATAAATCACGGAACTTTGCAAAACTTGCGGTATAGGCTCCAGTTTGCATATGCTACAGTGTGTTAGGATAATAGTTCTTGTCCCTGCGGGAAAAGCTCATGCCTGTTTAATTTAACTTCAGTTTTGTAACCCATCATCTAACACTTCAATACTAACACTTACTTAAATACTTACATGGAACATGCTTTGTTGTCTGCTCAGTTATAATGAGGTGAAAGTGTTTCTCCACCAACTCTTCATCATTTTTTGTCCACATGGTGTATTTTCTTTCTGCAAAAAAAGAAAGGAAAAAGACACATATAAAACCTTATCCAGCCTACTTTAATATCAGTACTGACAGCAATTGGATAGGAAACAAATAATTAAATGAGAAAAGACCTCTGGAAGCAGTTTGGCCAAGTGGACCTTGTAAGGAACCATGAAGAGCTAAGGTTGAAACTGAATGAATCTTTTCGTTGAAACAATCCATTGATCAATACACTAACTGGATAGGAGACAAAGTAGTGAAGTTTTTGAAGCCATAGAGATGCCATCTTAACTCCTCCCAAAGGTTTATACTTTCCACCAAATGGGATTGGTCAAATTCTGCATAATTTCCTACAGATTCAGCCTAGATCCATGTTACACAGGCTAGCCTATATGTTTGGCCAAACAGAACAGCCTAAGTTCTTAAGCTCCAACTGATATGCCAGTATATCCTAGGCCTCATATTTGCATTAAAATTTAAGTTTAGGTTGCACCTAAACTTAATCAGCCGATGATCTTGTCGTGCGACTACGTTTTGGTATTCAGGCCTCTTGTCTTACTCTCCAGATTACTATTGGGCCTTAATTGAGTAGGCTAGCAGCTACGACAGCTTACTAAAGCTCTGAGTGCACGCCAAAGCTCAGATTTACACATAGTTCGATACCTGGCCATTGTCGTTATCACCATTTCAACTAAAAGTGCAGCTTTAAGTGACAGAGACCACCAGAAAGTTTTTAAACCGATCAAACAGTACATAAACGTATGGAGTTCTAGACTTCTCGTGTCCTTTTGGGGTAATGCAAATGACTGATGCAGAACTTGATAGCTTCAAACTGTTCTTATTGGACTTAGAATGACACCTATCCAGTTAATATGTCAACCAGTCAATCACATTCCATTTGATCTGTGTGTATCTGCAGACACCCCTGTGATGGATCACTGAAATAAACATTTGGAAGGCTTCCATTCATGGTATATTAAGTTACAAGACAAATGTATGTTTCATACAATTCTACGGACCATGAAAGTGCACGTTGGATCTTCCTACTAGCAAAAATGTGTGGTTGAAAAAAGTAACAACTGCTGGATACTGTTTTGTCAATGAGGCACGGTTGTAAAATCTATAATTTCACGCATATTACTAGGCATTCAGGGATGTTACTACTTTATATATGTTTGCTTTGCTTATCTATAAGATGAATTTAGTTACAGTCGGCATAAAAGCAAGCCTGGGTTGAAAACAGTTGTGTTCCTTACAGCACTACATGCTATTTTTCCCATCTTCATACCATATATCTATACTCACTCTTTTTGGTTCCTGCTTTCACTTCTTCTGAACACTTCCTTTTCTTAGCTGCATGAAATAAAAAGTAATCATAATAATAATCAGCAGTTATGTTTAAGGCGCTTAAGCGACCATCGGTAATAATAATCATAATACACGAACGACAATAAATTTGGCAACTGTAACGAAAGTCAAGCTTATATAGACCGAAGACAATCTGTAATGGATCGGTCGTAATTTTTAAAACTTCGATGACCTTTCATCGATACTGAGGAAAAAAATGACGACATTAATAATAATTGAATTATAGATTATTCAAACCTTCCATAACAGCAGGTGGTGCCTGGTCTCTATTCTCTTTGGCGTCGTACGAGTATCCCATATGTTTAAGGTATGACGCTCGTTCAGACACCGGTACATCCATTGATGCATATAAAGTACTGATGTGATGTCGGTTTCTTGTAGCAGTCAGTCTGGTTTTGCTCGACACCTCTGCATTGTGACAAATGCCACTAAGTGCATGCCAACCCGTAACAAGATTAGGTGATGATTGGATGCGAGGAAACACATATCCATTGCTCGCCAACACACCTGCTGAAGATCTTGCTGCCGAGCTTGTCAGAACCTCAATTGCCTGTATGCAATCATCTGGGAAAAGGACAGGAACAGGACGGTTGTTTCCTCTGACTGTCTGGTAAGTAACTTTCAACGTTGTGAGCATGTGTTCCTCAATTTGATCAGAAATTGCATCAGCTTGTGTCTCGTCAATCCACGCATCTGCCATGGCCTCCTTCCATTCTTCAATGGACAGCCTACATGGTTCACCACCATGTTTTGCATTAAATAAAGTCAGCCTCGCTACCACCACGTCACGTAACTTTTCGAAGTTGTACGAGTCCCAAACAATGACATCATCTTCCATCATGGTGGTTATCACTGACGATATGTAGTTCCGCAGCTTCTTAACATCTTCCTCGAGAGGTAGGGCTGCTGGATTTCTAAGATTGGCTTGGCTGTTTTTGTTTCCCTGGTATTTTGCATCACCAAATAAATAATTGTGGTTTAGTTCAAGAATGGCAACAAACTGGTCTATCTCTTCTGCACATGCGTCTTGTCCTTCAACCAAATGGGTGGCCTTTACTATTTTACAGGATTTCTTCAACAAGTAGTAGAGTGAAATCTTCAGGCCTGGCTTGAGTTCATTACCTTCTCCTGAATATGATGAAATTGCCTCTGTCAAACAGTTAAAGTTTCCTCTCTGAAACATGTCTCTTGCAGTACCTCTTTCCAGGGGTCCTGTGCCATGTATCTCATGTTGCTCTTTGAAGCACCGGTACAAAGAAGCCAGCCGCCTCATATCTGACATGACATGTTTTCGAACTTCGGTCTTCTTATCCTCTTTGTTTCTGCTTGCATCCAACAATCTCTTTCCTATGTCAACAATGAAAGGATCACTGCGACAGACTTCACCGACTTCATCCTCTTTGAATCGACGGAGTATGTCACGCTGAAATTCAGAGATATTCTGATTCACTCTAAACTCAGGTGTGACCAAGGATACAGGGACTGAACATGCTTGCAAACAGCTATCTCCTTGACAAATGGCCTTGTGTCTTCCAAAGAATCTAGTGGCATAAAACCCCTTACACAAGCCACAGATGACCAAAGGGTTTTCAGTGGCAGTCCTCCTTTCCGTTTCATATTTTGGGTTGTCGACTTTCATCTGTAATATGTTGGCATGTAAGATTCCTTCTTTCCTCATCAAGGCAAAAGCTTCCACCCTTTCCTTTTGGGGTAGTTCAAGTGCCCTTTTAACCTGTTCTTCATCCTTATGGATAAGCTTGATGTGTCTAGTTAGTGTCTTTTTGTAATACTTCCCACAAAATGGACACTTTCTTGAAGGCTTGAACCTTGGTGGTTGTTTCGATTTACCAGCAATGATGTTTGCCTCTTTGTTATCAGTCTTTGAAGAAGATGCTTCAGACAGCTGTTGGAAGACCTCACTACTGTCCCTATTTTCTTCAGGGTAACGTGTAAGGTCCTTGGCTTCTTCCTGAAAAACATTAGGATATTTAATGGATCAAATGTTCTTAAGAGACATGTCATTCCAATGTTTGATTGATTATCCATACTTATCACAATGAGAACGTAAACAGTAATTTACAACTACTAAACCATTAAAGGTTTGACATAACATACCTTGATACAGATAGAAAAGACGAAAGTAAACCAAACAAAAGTTTTAAGTTATAACGCACCAACCCATTAAAGGTTCAAACAGTACAGTTCACTCCCATTCGCATAACATGTCACAAACTCTAAAGGAATTTATGTAAGGCACGGTGTTTTACAATTACCTACCATACCAAATATAATTTTGTTCAATTTTCCCTTCTTGAAAATATCATTTTTCCACAATATTCCCGTTTTGACCTCTACTGACCCCACAGACCTTTGACCTCAAACTAAAAGGCTTCTTATGTGCAATATATGGCATTCACATACTGTACAAATCATCGTATCTGTACAGTACATGTTTAACTTACAGTATTGAGATATCATGTTTACAAACTGGCCAACACACCCACACACAACCCAACACACACAATAAATCAGTTTGATTCTATGTCTCCCTAATATATAAACATCTCAATATTATTGGTCTTATTGCATGTCTACCAATTGTGCCTTATGGAAGTGTGTGTGTACATATATATACTGTAGGATGTACAGTCGGACGACACAGTCCAGGTTGGACAATCTGGCCAGATACCTTACCTAGTACTTATAATAGCAAGAGCACTGTACAGTAGCCTTAATTTGATATCCCACCTCCTCAGCTGGTCTTACATTAATTAATCATTAATCAGATAACAACTTAGTATTTTAATACACCAATACCAAATAGTGCAGATCTACCCTAAAGAGATTTTATTGAGTTGTTTTGCAACATGAAATAATGTACACATTGGTTAAATGCATATATTCTTATCAATATATTATTAATACAGTTTAAATTCAAAATGTATGTTTACATCAGTGCACAAGTTTTCATCACAATGTTTCCATTTAATGTATCTCTATATCTTCAATATAAGTATCATTTTCTATCTAATTCAAAAGGTTTTACAAAATAGCAACTGGGTTATAATGCAAGTAACATTTCTTAGTCAGTCTGATTCTATATCTCCCTAATGTAGCCAACCAAAGTGTATATAGCTGAGTTGTACAGCATTAGTACAATATATTTTCAGTGTCTCCTATATATATCTATTTATCACATACATATATATATTATTTGTGTTAAAAAGAGAAAATTCCAAGTGTAAGCATGATTCCACTAGAAGTGAAATCAGGTATCATTTTCTAGCAAAATCAACAACTTTACCAAAATAGCAACTATAGGTTATGCAAGGAAAGTTTCTTAAAAATCAGTTTGATTCTACTGTATGTCTCCCTAATGTAGCCACCCAAAGTGTATATACATAGAGCAAGTTTCTACAGCATTAGTACAATATATTACTGTCTCCCAAATATATCAAATTATCACAAACTATATATATGCAATTTGTGTTAGAAAATTCCAAGTGTAAGATTTGTACCGTCTATGGTTCTCATGTCTAAAACAAATGTACCAATAACATACCCTCTTCCTCCATGGTACATCGCTGACGCCATAGTCACACCTCAGCTCGCTTCCCTTTTCTACATCTTTCAATGCAAAGAGGCACAGTTTTGGCACTCCTTCCACAGTAATAATCCTCATCTTGCAGTTGGCCAAGTTCCTACCATCATTAACCATTCTTCCATTTCCACACGAATCTGTAGCATCGATACTTCAAAAATGGATAAAAAAATAATGGGTCAGTTAAGATTTATTTAAGGCATCTCTGCTCCTGAGGTTATGAAAATCCACAATGTCATATTATGAGACAAGATGATGGAACTGGATGTTGAAATTAGAGCTTTGTAGAACATACATTTTTATCTGTCAAGTTCCACTGAAAAGGTACTGCCACTGTGAGCGAAGTTTGTTGTAACTTTGTCAAGGTGTCACGCCTATCTCAATATTGGAGACTAGTACTTTAAAAATGATCTATATTCACACAGAGTTGTAAAATATGAAAACCTTTCCCTCGCTGCTTCTCCTTAAAGATATGTTACTCAATTATTTTACAAACATGACAGATCAAATGTGCCCGAGATCCATTAGATGTCAAAACAGTGAATTACACTTTTGATAGGATTATACTTTTAGTATTACTGGTGATCTTGAAATGATGACTGAAGTTGGTGTGACAAGATGGTTGTGAGAATAGGTCAAAGGTCAAAACCTTCGTAGGATTCCCCCTCCCCCCAGGGGAATAGTGTCCTTGGCATTGCTAAGAATATTAATGAGTATGGATTATTTGTAAATTACACAACATGTGGTAGGCCAACTAATCCTGTATGATATGTACCATATATGCAGCAGGTAAGTTAGCCTACAAAACCAGCACATGTATGCTGTATGTGAGAACTAGTATTCGACCGATAATCGGTTAGATAATCGGCATCCGGCCTATTATCAGACAACCTGTAAATAATTGGCATGAGCAAAATCCATTGCGCTACTCATTATGCGGAATGGATTATTACTTTCCCCACATAAAGGATTGTATTTTTCGGCGCTTTTGATTCACCGCAACCGGAAAAGAATGTAGATCATTCGATTCAACGCTACTGAAAGCAGGGGAAGGTAACGATATCGCAAGTCCCTCATGCGAGATTGTACTAATGCTCTTCCATATACTATCCAGTTTTGGCAGTTAACATCATACATTATACCTGCAATAAGCTTAGGGGGACGATGTAATTAATTTGTTTTTCACTTCGTTTCTTGCATAACAAAACCTCCTGTTATCCATGTTTAAACGATTGATAAGGAAGATTTATTGTCTTGACTATTTTGTCAACCAAACAATATACTTTTTAACTACTTTGGCTGTTTCACCGTACGTGAAAACTGGAAAGTGAGAATGATAATATTAGGCTTTGCTCACTGTGAGTTCTACATACATTAGGCTAGTCTGGCTAGAGAACGGTTGAACCTCATAACTGTTCAGTTTGCAAATGCGCCCAAGAATTTACATGCGATAAAATGATGAAATGAAGGCTCAAAATACTCCTAAAAATCCCTTATAATGTTTGGCGACAGTCCTCAGTAGTTATGCATTACAGTATTTTGTGATTAGGCAAATACACTTACGCATATTTTTGCAAAAAACACAACACAATTTTTTCCCCTGACCGCATGTACCATACGTGCTAAAATAACCCCTTTCAGTAACTGAACTCCACAACCGACTAAAGCAAGTCTAATTTCCAGCGACACGTGCGACAAAGTCAACAGGACTTTAGTGTGTGATTTCTCTCACATGTATTTAAGTCAATGGAGAAGCGCCATTGACTTACTGTGTATAATCATTTGAAACAATGTTCGATGGAAGTTTTCCCTCGCAGATGGTAATCATTGAAAACTTGAAGCAAACGTTCGGGATTGTTTAATATTTCATATCAGATTATATATTTCGATAACATATTACGAAATTACGAAAGATTTATTTCCGTTTGGTCTACTTTTCACTTTATTTACGTTGGAGTTGCAATACTGACAATGGTTATAACACCAGTTGTAAAAGCTGGCCCTACCTATTTTTTTTGGCATTTCGTAGCCAATGGCTACTATTTTCCCCCTTCTGTTGTCTGTACAGCACTACCATTTACTGTATTGTGGTGGGATTGCAATATTGCAACTCATCGTTATAAACATACAGCGCCCCATGTATGTATTACAGTGTTCTTTGTTTGCTTTAGTGTAAGCCGTTCATTGCATCTTTGATTGTATTGGCCTAGAGTTGGTAATCATGCATAACACTTAATCATATATTAGGCCAGTCCCACTAAAATGATGAAATAATCGGTAATCAGCCAGATTGTCACATGAACTAATCGGTAATCGGTAATAACCGATTATCACGTATTCGGTCGAACATTTTGCCTGTAGAAATAACAGAAGTTTTGCATACACTTCAATCCTTTTTGATCAATCTAGGATAAGTCCTTGAGAAGTTGATTGATTAATTGGAAGGTCCCAACATTGTTTTCTTTTGCATTCAGTCTGTCGAGGTTAAGGGTAAGGACATTTCCCCTATTTTGAGGATATCAATTCAATCTATATTTTGTAACATAACCTGTTTTTAGTTCCACACTAGTGTACAGTAGGTTGAACATTCTAGAACTGCCACAAAATTTTCTGAGGCAAAAGTTCAAGGTCTGCAGACTGTTTTTATAACTTTACTTTCTATGTTGTTTGTATCAGGGTGGTAGTTAGGATTTTGCAGGTGGCAGTTGAATTTTCTGGAGTGGCGGTTGCCATCGAATTCTGCGTCCTGGGGAGGGTTCTCACATGTACAGTAGTTAAGTCAATGGAGATGTCTCATTGATATAGTGTGTAAAATCAGAAGACGTCGGAAGAACGATTCCAGTAATACGACGATTGTATGACACACACACAAACACGTAATTTGTATTCAAGATAGAGCTAACGTACTGAGTAGAGATATTCAGTAATCCAGTTTGTATAAATAGCAGAGGTCGAACAGCACAGTGACCTCCCGATTTCGTTATTTATATTATTTTTCCAAAGATCAAATCAGTTTTGAGTGAGAGTGATTTCTTTAACAGTCATTTGTGACACTATTTACTGAATTTTGTACTGGTCGATCAGAAGCCCGAGTGACGGTCAGTATTAGAACTTTTTACTTGGAGTACCGGTCGGAAAACGTCAGTGCTGGCCAAGTCCGAACGGCATAGCTACAACACTGGTTTATATGTGTCGGTATGCTAGTGACAATTTTTTTTTTTTTAACTGTGTATGCAGATGAACAACTTTCAATTACAATACTGTCTACAATGAGTAGACTGCAATATTATCCTAATACAATTTAAATGTAAAACAAGTTAAATAGTATACATTTACAGCTTACCATTTTGTTTTTCCATTATGACAAAAGAAATAAAGGAAACTTCCTTTGTCTTCTGGATAATTGGCTTCTCTGTGTTCCCCTTCTTCTTGAGCAATAAGTTCCCCAATATATTCCAAAAGAAAGTCTCCCTTCTTGAACCGTTTCTCACAAAACACACCGGAGCCTGGGTACAAAAATGAGAAAAAAATTATGCTTCGAAGCCAAGACCAACCAGAATGCCAGTACTTATAGTGATTTCTTGCCGTATAAGGTGTCAACATCCATGCTCTGACAGATATTATGTGTTCTGTTTTGTGTTCCAACTGCATTTTGTGGTATGCAGTATTCTGGTCATACGGTGTACGTTTTAAGTGATGATACATGTATCCAAGGCTGACATCAATACTGCACAATTTTAGCAAAGTCAGTATGTTGATTAATTTTTGCTATGTACAGTATGAGTACCAACACACTAGACCAGGGGTTCCCTAACTGGGGTGCATGAACCCCCCAGGGGGTGCTTGAGTCCATCCCAGGGGGTTTGTGAGACGTTTCTGAATTTCAAAACTATAGTATCTTCGACTACAACAAACATAAATGAAATTGTACATGGTAAACTGGGATTTCTCTGCATTATTTCTTGACAAAAAACGACTTTAATGTAGTGCTTAAAACTATAACATTAGCCGACTTACGTGGCCATAAAACTATATATCAAATTGGCTATATATTAAAACAAAAATTAAGAGTACTTTTTGTTGAACCAAAATCTGATATATCATATAATTTAGTAATGTAGAAAAGTTGTACGTATCGACAAACTCTACAATATTACACTATGAACTTGATCTTTTACGAAGCACTGTTATGCGTATTATAGTATATTAATGACTCAGATTGTGTCTCGAAAAGTTGGGGGTTCGTGGACAACCCTGACATCTATAAGGGGTTTGTTGGGGGGATAAAGTTAGGGAAACCCTTCACTAGACTATAATTCTTACTCCTATGAACAGGAACGTGTTGGCATCACAACCAACTGAATGCAGCAAAGTTTACATATATGTGTTCAATGTGTAAGTCATACTCATCAAAGTAGGCCACATGATTTCACATTTCATGGAAAATAATTCTTTAATTCAGTTCCTCAGAAGTCAAGTGTTCAGAGATTGTTTAGCAGTTTGGGGTTTATGATTTTTGTTGCCTGTAATATATTTGAAGCATTGCAAGTATACATTAAGAGGTGTAACCTACAAAGTTCTATAAATACTCTACAGTACATTTCGGCGGTAATGCTAGGTGCCGGCTGAGAGTATCTAGGAAAAAACATCAGAGGGAACATCCTAAATATTGGCCAACTGAATATGAGCTTGATATAACTGATTCATATATAAAGGGAAGAATAGTGCGGTTTTTGACTAAATACGGATGATTACTGCACAGAAAATTTGTTTCTTCCATTTTCCCAGACTTAATGCAAATCATATAGATATCACTTAATTAGTATATATGTAACAAGTAAGCATAAGCACAGCAGCCACTGTACATCATTGCTATTTT
>KN892736.1:10783-56347 GCA_000934455.1 Apostichopus parvimensis
GGGGGGGGGGTGTAACGACTTGCCCGAAAAATATAACTAAAATTTTTCGCGCGCTTCACGCGCGTTCAACATCTGCATGTGCATATCATATAGGCATGCATCGGTTATTATACCGCATGCCAATAACATACAATCATTTGCCGTGTTATTACCCTTCCATATTGGTTATTTTTATTGGGGAAGTCGTTACAATAATAATGATAATAATAATATAAGTTTAACCATTGAAAAACACATTGCAAATTATTTTTCTTTCAGTAGGTGGCCAAAAAATTCTCAGCATATTGCCCGAATTTTCACAAAAAGTTTTGGTTGGGGTGCAGCCCCCTCCCCTCTCAGCCCCCCCCCCCCCCCCCCCCCCCCCCCCCCCCCACCGCCTCTTACGCCTATCCTCCAAACAGTTTCAGTACATGTAATGTTGAAAATTTCAATTTCGCTCTTGAAGATAAGGCATAATTGTTTATGTTAACCAACTTGATCTGTTGTTTTTGAGCGGTCTAAAACATATTAAAAACAACTTTGTGCCATCATACATTTTTGGGGTATTTAATGTTTATAATAGGAGAAAAGTAGCCTATGCGAATTCCATATGTAAAATTACAAGGCCGAGAAAACAAATAAATAAACAGGAAACTATGCCCATCCTCTGTCCTCTATAAAAGAAAGGGGTTAATGTATATTTAACTTTATATTGTGTTGAACATGAACCATTATCAGTTACTTCAAAAAAATGTGCTCGTCATAGAGTTGATACAGACTGCATTGACGTAGATCCCGTGGTAATTGCGGTATGTATCCCCCAACATTTGACTGGGGGTGTCTCCTCACCCCTCCCATAGTTTATGGATATGCGTGCCAGAAAGTACATTTTGCTCCACATTAAAAATGATGATTAATTAAGAAAGTGTTCTTTTTAAAACGTGTTTTAATGTTTGAAACAAGGTTAAAAGATCGGGGCAATGGGGATGTATCCCCAGCATTTGACTGGGGGAGTGACCCATGTAATCATCTCCCCAATGTTATAGCTAGACCCTAACAAATTTTATATCGTTATAGAAAGCAAAAAAAAAAATGTAAATACTGTAATGTATACGTGCATGGCTATGTCGCTATGACTGTGCCCTATAGCTCGGTAGAGTTGGTACCCTTAAGGGAAAACTATTTGGTAGTCTGTTAACGGAAGCCTAGCTCCATAGCTTAAGAAGCTCCACTCAAAGAACGATGAAAAAGTTCTGTTGATTTATAGATGATTTATTCTCTCCGTCTCATAGTTGATGTTCAATCAAAACGCTGTAATATTACTTCTATCATATTCCGATTGGAAACAATAAATTTAATAAATTATACGGCCAAAACAGTGACACATTTGGTCTCTCATTGAAACATTGACTGAAGAGGCTAAGTTTTGTGCTGAATTGTTACAAATTTCTTCCGATGGAAGTTGGATATCTTTATTTTCACATCTCAGTCAAAAGTGAAGATTTTGTGATACATATGGGAAGGAAAACTTACATTTAAAAAATCATATCCAAGTTGCACCATTTTGCATTATTTAATATTTCGTAATATTTCTGAATGGGTGAGGGGGACACCACTCCCCTCAAACGCCTCCCCCGACGAACGCTTGCTGATCACGCACGCACTTTCAACGTGGTTCACCACCCTTCATCTCGATATCCGTGAATAAGCTCACCCCCTCCCCCAATGTCAAAAAGAAATCTACGTCACTGGATAAATGCAGTTAGTAAAGCGAACCAGTTTGCAAAAGTTGTAAATGCGTGGGGTATCGGTCTATGATCTATCACTACATCTGTTATGGCTGTGTTCCATATATAGGCCCTACAATTACATTAACCATACTTTGCTTTCAAAGAAATCAGGGATATTTCAAGGATCGGTTGCTTTATTAATGTTACGATTTTTTTTAATGATATTTGTCTTTGGCACGGCATGTGAGCCGTTATACGGTACATTGCAGACATATACGGATCTTTGTTCATAATGATTGACACAAATGCGCCACTATAACTAGGAGATGGCTTATTTAACTGCATGGTCGGGATTATTTTCATGGATATAAGAAAGACGGTTGTTTCAACGTTGGCACCGATGAAACATAAACATATATTGTTTGGTTTGTTACATTACAAGTTAGCGGGCAAACTCTGCTGAAACATGACAAAATCCATTTGCTGTCAGATAAAGTGCAGGTGAAGTATGCTTATATTTCGATATATATATATATATACATATACAGAAATTTAACGATAATATGTAAAAAAGTGAGTAAAGAATTATAAAGAAATAATAAGAAATAAAAATGGGCCCCGGTAATGGTTCTACATCTAGCCCAAATGTAAAGTTATTTGCCTTTAATATGATAAATATGATTAATGTCTGGAATGTTGCTTTACTGCGAAATCGATGATGACGTCAGCTTCTCATAAACAACACAACAGTCAAGAATAAAATCGAACGTGTGTCATGTCATGTCAACATTCTGGATTGTCAACCCACTTGTTAATCGACGGACCCCTATACGGACAGCGAAGAAATGATCACGGATTCCCCGACAAAGGGAATGTCACTAATCACACCAATCCCACCATAGTAAAGGCTGAGGTGAGAAAATGTCGCTGGTCTTATCCCGAGACGACACTTTCAGATACTTTTACTGTCTTGACAGAGTTCACTAATAACTGACATATCATGTGGACGAACTTATCCGGCTTTTACGTACCCCATTAACCCCACGGTGACAACTTCCAACAACATTTTTCCGGGACTCCGTTAGTTCATGGTCTCCAGGATGAGGAGCATGGACCTACATGCATGATACACAGGGGGGGGGGGGGGATGTGTCGCAGCCAAATGGTATGGTGTCAATTATAAGGGTCCATCCCTGAAAGTATGGAGGGGCGAGAAAATATGAGATAAACAATATAGTGCATTCTTATTTTAATATTATAACTATGGTTAAATGAAAAGTGCAAAAAGGGGGCCCGGTGTCCTACTTATCCTAGGGGCCTTCCCTAGCTATCGAAGCGTCTAATTACGCAATCTCAATGCGAATACAACGCCCAGCTCCGCCATTATTTCTTTGCAACTTGAACTTAACCGACATAATTGACAATAAATATATATCTATATAATCACGCTGATACCTTACAGCAACATCATATGTAATTTGAGATCTCAGGTTCCATCTATGGAATTATAAAGTTTCAGGGAATTTTATGTATTTTAGTTTGAAATCTTTCTACCAAATTGTCCTTACCTTAGGACAAACTAAAACGAATGACAGCGAATGACCGAATGACAATTGACTTTGTACAGGGTTAATTATCATTCGCGAATGACAGCGAATGACAGCGAATGACAGCGAATGACAACGAATGACAACGAATGACAACGAATGACAACGGTGAGAAGAGATAGAATGATTAACGGAGTGGAGTAAATGCGGTTATTGGTTTTCTGCGCAAAAATGATTTGAGGAAACTCGCATGTTACGTGGTTGCAGGGTTTTGGTGTAATTCATAATATAAGGACTCAGGCTGAAATTTTTAGCCGTTTCAAGATTATAGTATTGTTAGTTTCTAACAATTAATATCGGAAAAATGACGTTAATTTTACTTTTTAAAATCAGACTGACAATTTCGCATACTGCGTTTGTATATCTTGTCCGCACTTTACTAGATCTGTAAGCCACGCACTTCGCGTCCACTCGGTTTGCGTGGCTTTAATATACCAACGAAGTCTGAACTGTGATATCCGGTTGAAGCAAATGTCTGTGCTGTCATTCACTGTCATTCGGTTTAGTCAACGCAATTTATTAGTGTGTACAACATATTGTCATTCGTTATGTGTAACGCAATTGTCATTCGTTTTAGTAACACCCCTTACCTTTATATGAGTTCTATAAAGATCATTACGCCGGTAAATTTCTCACATTTAAATTCTTCAAACACAACGTACTCACGCCCTCACATTACACGCGTAGGCGTTTGATCGTGTTGCCCGTGAAACTGTTCGACCGGACACCAAAATTATACATAGGTTTCTTGAATTCTCTTTGGCAGAACGGAAGCAGGGGCGATGGAGACGGAGTTAGGGAGAAGGAGGGGGGGGGGGGGACACAGAGCAAAATTTCCCTCGGGTCTCTCAAGAAACTCAAAAGTGTCCCTTTTCTATAAAAAGAAGTGCAGCAACTTATTTAAAATTCCTTAATTTTTAATTAAACTGAAGATGGCGTAAATCAAAAACAAAATATGGTAAAAGAGGAGAAAAGCTTCTCATTCATAAACTTCAAAACCTCTCTCCGGTCTCAATCAATTGAATGACGTGCAAGGGATTATTTCAAAGATGTCGGCGGGGCCAAAATGGATTCACCGACAGCTGTAGTTAGAGGGCATAGACTTTTATGGAAGAACCGGAGGATAACGAATCAGGCGACCTTCGTGGGGTGAGGGGGTCCACTCTTTCCTACGAGAATTTTTTTGGTTGAATAATGGGTTTAAATGCAAAATGATACTATATCGGTGTCATCAGTTTAACGGCAATTGTGAAGTATATAAACTGT
Organism: Apostichopus parvimensis; assembly: GCA_000934455.1. Classification (NCBI taxonomy): domain Eukaryota; kingdom Metazoa; phylum Echinodermata; class Holothuroidea; order Aspidochirotida; family Stichopodidae; genus Apostichopus; species Apostichopus parvimensis. The sequence goes on from KN892736.1 coordinate 15,366, forward strand.
AAATCTAGCCAATGTATACGACTTTACCTGCGTGAGTGCAATTTTTTCTCCTGAGCCGACTGAATAAGTGTTTCTTGTCTAAATGTGACTAAATTTTAACATTGGGTTGATCATTTTTCTCTCACATAATACATTTTTCAAGTGACGCAAAATCGTCTCCCAAAGGACATCCATATTCTCATATCACAGGACTACGTTCTAATATCATGCCCTACTTTCCTGATGCCCTGTTCTCGACAGTGCTAACAGTTAGTATATCAGCTCATAGCCACCACTTCGTTGTGTCATTTGTTTTCGCACAACTGGTAACTGTGTACAATTGGAGTAGATCAAGTGTGTTCACTTGTGGGAAGTCAGGAATTTAGCTCAAACAATACGTTATAATATACCTCTCCCAACAAACATCCAAGCCGAATAACAATAACTGATGATATTTCATACACGTTCTGGGTTCGATTATGAAGAGGACCAGTCAAACTAAAGATGCACGGAGCAGTCCAACTCAGAGTCAGACTAAGGAGACGTAAGATAACGTTATGATATTGATAGTGGTACTGGTAGTGTATTCGCACTTGGTCAATTTGGTGTTGTATTGCCTAGGTTTTGGCCCCTTGTCCTACTCCAAACTTTGATAAAATGACAGTTATATATTGTTAGTTGAAGTTGGCCTGAAATAGAAAGGTAACAACCTATGTCTCTGATACATTACCATATCACTGCTACAGAGCTCCCAACTGACCCGCAATTCGCGGGTTGGACCCGCATTCTAACACCCAAACCTGCTGACCCGCGCAAGCGTCCGAAAAACCCGCAGTGTAATTGTCAAGTATACATAAAAAAAATTGCATCAAATTTTGACTTAGCCACCATCATTTCTTTAGCAGTTAGCATAATAGAGTATAAAACCTCCTTTACAGCATGATTTGAACCTCAAATTAGCCTATATTTCTTTTCATTGGGGCGAGCAGCGAACATTTTCATGCCACGGGAAAGAATGAATTATCACCTACTATTCAATTTATTGATGTTACACCAAAAAAAAATGCACATTTCTCAAAAAATTTTGGGTGACAAAAGCCTTTCTAAGTGCCACCATTTTACATGTAGGCATCACCAGGATTCCAAAAAAATTCAAAAGGGGAGGGGATACCCCCTCCCCTTACACCCCTCCCCCAGGACGGTGATTCGTGGCATGGACCAGCATTTGCCTTCTCAAGAGTTGGGAGCTATGCTGCTAGACAATTCATATTCATAAGGCCAACTGTGTTTACACAATGTTTACATAGCCTACAGTACCTTACACAACTTACAGGTGTTCCCATTCCTTTGCCTGAAAGTTGAATCTTGATTTCTTCCCTTTGGCTCATGGTAATCGATTCATGGGTGCTGGTTTGTGTCAAGCCCTCTCTTTTCGATGAGTATCCAATGAGTTACCTGTATTTGTCTCACCCATTCCTGCCCCTGGGCCCATCATTTAACATATCCAATCAATGGACAAGTGTGGACCCCAAGAGCTCTTCCTCAAATATTGACTGATATGAAATCACCTTGTTCAAAGTCATTGCAGTCAAGCAATGGGGAAGAAAGTTGTTTCAAAACTATGGTAATAAATTATGGAAAACTATGGAAAAAATTCACAATCCAGCAATACCAAAATTGAATCCACTCACCACCATTGTACAGTAGCAATTTTAAGTAGTTGAGTGTATCTGGTTCCTGGTGGGATTTTAAACCAAGAACTTTATATTTGTGGGGTGAGCCCTTCACCTCTGAGAGTAAGAAGTTGTTACCTCAAATTGTACTATCACCAATATATATTTCTCTCTTTTACTATTTACAGGTCTGCTAATGCTGGATTCAGTTGCTGGTGTCCAGAGACTCAAACTGCAATCAAACTTCTCATTGCAGCCAGGTTTACTGCTGCTTTGATGAGCAATATATCAGATTGTGATGAAACTTTCAACTACTGGGAACCGGTAAAACATTAATTACCCAGCATAACTGATGCCATGTTTCTTTGTCAGTAAATATTGATGAAATTCATGTTTTATTATTTTGTCTTATTTGTAGCTACAGTATTTTGATTTCTTCTTAAAGTGTGATCAAAGTTGGGGCTTTCATGCTCAAAAACCTGGCTACTGTAATTTTAGTTGACATTGTGCTGAAGCTGAAGATTACCAAAATGAGGTTCTTTTCTTACATTCTGTAAATAAAAAAACAAACAATTGAGATAGAAAGAAGCACATTTTCTATGTTTATTTTATATTGATCTTCACGAAACAGATTATTTATCTATTCAGAATCATATCTTTCTCGGGTTTTGTAACTTCAACCCTAAGTAGCATATAATGGCTTATCAGAAATATGTCTTTTTTGTTTTCATTTTTATTCACAGACTCATTATCTACTCTATGGTAAAGGGTTCCAGACCTGGGAATATTCACCAACTTATGCAATTCGCTCATATGCCTATCTCTTCTTACATGCTATACCTGGCTACATCCACTCATTTGTACTTGGTGGGAACAGGGTAGGTTGTTTTAAACCCTCCTCTAAGATTCATTTCTCTACCTTTTAACTTGATATGTTACGTCTCTGAGTTGGGGCTTCAGAAGCAGATTTAATTTGTCTTTTTCCAACTGAAAATGCATTACTCAAAGTAAGTGCTGAAACAAGATAAATTGAAAGTGCTTTATGATCAAGAATTTTTCTTGTGGTTTCTTGGTCTTTTACCTAATGCACCTGTTTCCCAGAGTACTTTTATTTGCTTTCAGCTTTTACCTAATGCACCTGTTTCCCAGAGTACTTTTATTTGCTTTCAGCTGTTGCTACTAATGTTCATAAAACAAATTTCTCTCATTTGCAGCTTTTGGTATTTTTCTTTGTGAGATGTCTTTTGGGATTTGTTTGTGCCTTTTGCGAGGCTCTTTTCTACAGGTGAGAACTAGCAATTAGTTTTGCCCGTTAAGTTTTTCCTCTAGGTTCTCGTTATCTGTTGTTATCCAAAGCAAGTTAAAAAATACACTGTTTGACCAAATTTATTTGTAAAAAATTATTGCCTAGTGTTTCTTAAACTATTTTCTTTAGTAACTTTCATCTAACTCTAAACTGAAACATTCTCAGTACTTTCACAGTTCACTTACTTTGTGGTAAACTGTAGTTGTAGCATTACATACTGTCTCTCATTCTAAATTAGTAATTTACATTCATGTTTATAACTGTTATTCCCAATAGACATTTTTCATGACTTGTCTCAGGGTCAACCGTCTATTGCAATGCATAACTTCTCGCTGTAAGTGGCAATAAAAGAAGTTATTGATGGCCAATTTCATGTTTTGCCCAATTTTTTTTTTGGAAGAGGTCCGTGGGGTTAGACGAGGGAGGTAAGAGGTTGTGGATTCATAGAGGAATACTGCCGACCTTCTAATTGTGTTTGTTATTATGTGACATAAACAGACCTGCCGAGTCTCGCCTTTGTTTTTTCAGTGGCGTAAGGAAGACCTTTGGTCCAAATGTTGCAAGATGGACGTTGGTATTTCTGCTGTTCAGCACGGGAATGTTCATCTCGGGCACAGGTGAGTCAGCAAGATATACATATACAAGAATTGTTAAGTTCGATTTTAAGAATACGATCCTTATAAAGCAGGTGTGGGCAACCTTTTTGAATGAATGGGCCAGTTATAAAGAGTGAAAAATTGACTGGGCCGCACCTAATGCTGTTGATTTCAAACCTTTGATTCCGAGGACTTTCAAGCAATAGGTGTGTGTACTTAATCTGTGTTCACAAAAATATAATTTCAATACAGTACAGTTGATAATTAATGGGAATTATAGGCCTACCTGACAGCATCATTAGTGCCTATAAGTTCTAAGCAGCTAGCTCGTTTTTTGTGATGATGTAAAATAGATTGATTTTTTTTCATTTTCTTGAGCCATATCACGGGCCGCAAAAAAATCACTGGCGTGTGGCCGCGGGCCGTAGGTTGCCCACCCCTGTTATAAAGGCTTCATTGCTTAAAAGATTTGAAAACTCTTGATTTAAAAAGTCTGCTATGTTGCAAATCATATATGTTAAAACAGTGACATCTTTTTAGGAAAAAGTTTAATGCAAAATTAAAGAAGGTATTCTGTAAAAGCAAAGACTATGGAGAATATGATTCGATGGTTGTAAAACACAATTGAAACAGAGTAAGTTAAGGTAAGGGCTCAAACTAGTGTAACGTTAGCCATATCACCAGCTAATTCGGCTACGACGTGGGTCCTGTCGTAGTAGTACGAGACAGTTAAAAAAAAGGAAAACAACTAAACACGAAACTGAGACAGCGTGGAACTCTTTCTAATATGTATTAACTATATACGACAATCGGCTGAGACCCAATCCAGACTACTCGAGCCTCAGCTCCTTACAATATATATCTAAGACACTTAACAAAGAACACACAATTACACTAACACAATTACCAACATAACTGTGATGCATATAACTACGACAACACGTGCAAATTAACATAAACAAAGAAAGTAACAATACAACCTAATAAATACAAGTGCTGTGGCTAACTGAGTTGTACAGCATTTTTCTGTAAAATTAAATTCTCTTTGTGTATTCTTCCTTGTACATGCTAATTATAGTTCCAATTCTTGTCATTTAATTTCAGCCTATTTACCAAGTAGTTTCTCTATGTACATGACAATGATTTCAATGGCCGGCTGGTACTTTGATCGATGTGAGGTAAGAAATACCAACTTTCATATTTAATCTTTGGTTTTGTAACATATAATAATAATTGAAAATATGAACATGAATGTGCTGGATATTCTTTCTACATCAATTTAATAAAATTGTGAATTCTTTCATAATAAAATGACAACTATTCCATCATTTCTAAATAATACCAGAACGTTTTGTTTTTTCATATTTCTAGATTTCTATAGTTGCTACTGCTGTGAGTACTTTCATTAGTTGGCCTTTTGCCTGTATCATTGGGTAAGCATTTCATGTTTCGGACATTTTTGTTAAATGATAAATTACTTCATTTGTGCAGAATTTTTTAACCCAGGTTTTTCAACGTTAATGAAAAAGTATATTTAAGTGGGTAATTAATCACTGTTAATTAGGAGCCCAAGCTTTCATGACATTATTGTGTTCTAGTTAGACAAAGAACCAACTAAACTTAACCTTATTAACTAAAAAATATGTGGCAAATTGGTAATGCTTTTATAAACACTCTGTAATGAGGTATATGATAAGATCAAATTTTTTCAGTAAAATGTACCATAATTACACAGAAATTTTGTTTTTACTGATGCTGATTGTAGTAGGGACACTAGAACTATCATAAATTGGACCCCTCATTTATGACCTGAACAATATATATTTGTTTTTAATTTTTCAAGATATACATTAATAGCTTCATTGGACTACTATTTTGTTGTGAAATCAAGCGTGATAGGGAAAATTGTATTTCCAAGTTAATGGTTTAACTTTCATGTAGGATTAACACTTACATTAGGTTCGTTAAATCAAATCTGTATAATTAAATTCATCAGGTGATGACATTTCCTCTTTCTTTGCTAGTGCACCCATCGCATTTGACTGTCTCTTTCTTCGAGGTCGTTGGATATTCTTCATCAAATGGTGTCTTTTATCTGTACTTTTGGTTCTGGTGAGTATATTTGAGGCAAAATGAATGGTTACTATGGTAATTTCAAGGGCTGCTGTGAATTAACTGTACCACAGAAGCCTATGTGAAAGATACATATAGTGTAAAATCCAGGTGATAATTTATATTTGACTGATCATTTGATGTACCAATTTCGTGATCACAGCATTTGAAATTGACATGTTTTGTACCAATTTCAAAATTGGACTTTGAAACCAGGATATTTTCTCCTACATACAACAGCTCTTCATTTGGTCATTTCGGTGCCTTGGACTTACTGAGATCTGTTATGTCGCAAAATACGAGAACACAAAAATAATGGTTTGTTGGCTAGGCCTGCCAAAGTCTGTTAACAAATGTATTGTTTAGGTTTATTTAAAGGCATTTTTGGCCTAAAAAAATTCCAAAATCTATCTGATGTATATCTTTTTCCTCATTGACAGGTACCACAAGTTGCTATAGACTCTTACATGTATGGGAAACTGGTCATAGCTCCTCTCAACATTGTTACTTATAATGTGTTCAGTGAACACGGACCTGATATTTACGGTAAACTTCTGTAACATCTCAGTTTGGTGTAGCAACAAAATAAAATGCTTACTTTCTGCAGATCATCAAAGTTATTTTTCATCTTTGCAGATTTCATTGTTGACACCAAATATGATAATTGAGAAATAGCCCTTTAAATTCTTTTCAGAAGTAATGATTTCTAGAAATATAATGTAAAGAGCATAGACCATTTCTCGGTTACTTGCCTTCCTATCGCAAGTTATAAATTCAGTAGTGTCTTCATTCAGGGTTATTAGCTTGCAAACTACTCTTATGCTGCATATGTAATGTATTTGAAGCCAAGTAATTGCTGGCGGGGGGGGGGGGGGGGATAGGGGTTCCCTCCGGTTTGGTTGTGCTCTTAGATATCAAAATTATTGTTTTACCTTTCGTCCTTCAGTAAAATAATCTCCTTTGGGAGGTATGCTTCATTGGGTTAACTGTTTTAAGCCTGTCAAGTTCACATGAGTTTATCAGTTAAAATAATTTTCTAATTTTTTTTATATAGTATTATTTTCCAGTTTGTCTTGTAGGCTTTAATACATGTATGGTTTAATAACTCGGCTGACATATTTCTACTTTTTTTCAGGTGTTGAGCCATGGATGTTTTACTTTCACAATGGCTTTCTTAACTTCAACGTGGCTTTTATGATGGCCCTGGTAGCCCTGCCAGTCGCAGTGAGTTCAAGTCAACTTTTTCTTCCTTCTGTAGCTGTTAGTACATTAGATCGAAAATCGAAAAAGAACTTCATTCCTGCCAACTCTTGTAGCGGGTCGGTCCTTCAAGATCCGATGTGCAAAAATCTTAATCGGCATAAAACAAAGTAAAACAGAGTCTAATGGAGTGATGGATATTTATTGAGTAAGAAATGTTATGCTTGCGAACACCGTTTACAAAGTTCAAGGACTACTTCTTACTTGCAGCGAGAATGTTAAGTGCTATTTGGTAATCTCCAGGTTTTGGGCACTAATGTCCCGGTTTGGGGCATTAATCTCCAGGTTGACACCATTGGGGTAGGGGTGAGGATTAAGGGGGGGGGGCAGGGCTGAAACTTGTAAATCTGGGATTCATGCAATGCAGTAAAAAAAATTTGAAACATTAATAAAAAGTTAATAGGGTGATACAAATAATCACCTAAATTTGATTCTATCTGTAAATGATCCCAAGATTGGCGTTTACGACACGGCCTGCCCAACTTTACTGGAAGTTCTCTAATTTCAGATAAAATGATTAATGACAAATAAAATGCAACATTTACTGTTTCTCAATTCATCTTTCTGAATCATTGGTTTAGTAAACAGTTAAACATTTGAAGTCAATAAGGAATTCCTGAGCTTTCTTGACTCTTGTTCAGACTTAAATATTTCTTCAATTTCCTGATTGAACGTCTTTCTTTTATTTTGTCCAGATTGTCACTTCTCGTATCGTCTCAGGAAAATTTGTTGAAGACAACGGAAAACTTCCAGTATGGCTGACGATGATGCCAATGTATTTATGGATATTGGTGTTCTTCACGAGACCTCACAAGGTTAATTTTTTTTGGAAAATTTTTCCTTATAATTCCAGAAATGTCTGCGTGTGGTTAATAGCCCATGTCAAACTCTTCCAAATCTTCCCAATATCTTTCACAGTTAGTTTTGTGGAACATTTAAAACTTGCCACGATATGAATTGTTCCTATCAAACTGCTTCCATAGAAAAGTATTTCTCTTTTATTTTGTGATATGAGGGTATTTTTTCAAATTATCTGCTTGTGCTCTTTCAGGTTACAAAAAACTGATATATACAGTGTAACAACTACACTGTACCATGCAAGGTGAACACATGATGGCATGTTCCTCTATAAAACCCAATATCTTACACAATGTGAAGTCCAATTAGCATATCATGAATATTCAATAGCATGTCTCAGTGAGACATTTTATGTAATGAGATATGTGTATTTACATGTATTGCATAGTAGCTGACTGAGATTAATATGTGATGCCATGTCTCTCTTTATGCCACACTCTGTACCAGATAGATTGCTCGTATTTGTTGAAGAATCTTATCTTAATCTCTACGTCACAAGATTTCAAATGACTCTGTCTTCATTTCACAGGAGGAGAGATTTTTGTTTCCGATATATCCCCTCTTTTGCTTAGCTGCTGCTGTTACGCTGTCCTGCATTCAGGTAAGGAGACAAGTTACTGATCAACTATTATCTGTAGCTATTACTCACTGACAATAGGCTTCGCTGCATGTTACTCTGTCCTGCGTTCAGGTTAGGAGACAAGTCACTGATCAACTATTATTTGTAGCTATTACTCACTGACAATAGGCTTAGCTGCTGTTACTCTCTCCTGCGTTTAGGTAAGGAGACAAGTTACTGATAAACTATTATCTGTAGCTATTTCTCACTGACAATAGGCTTTGCTGCTGTTACTCTGTCCTGCATTCAGGTAAGGAGACTCGTTACTGATCAACTATTATCTGTAGCTATTACTCTCTGACAATAGGCTACGCTGCATGTTACTATGTCGGACTGTGTTCAGGTTAGGAGAAAAGTCACTGATCAGGTATTATTGGTAGCTGTACTCACTGACTACTCACTACCTTCTACTGAATAAATATAAATGCATAAATATAAATGCATAAATGAATTAATATAAATGCATCAAACTTGCATATCGTGGGTCTTTCCTGCTACAAATTCAGAAGATAAAATTAACAATATTCATTTTATTGTATCCTAGGAATGAAATTTGCTTTGCATTTAATTCTCTCCTCTTGTTCTCTTTCTTTAGAGGGTGTTCCATCATTTTATTTCTCCTCATAAGAAGCAACATTTCACAGTCTCCTCTGACCAGCTGGCAATCACCATTGGTGTCATGTTTGGTTTATTGTCCCTGTCACGCACAGGTGCATTGTATTACGGTCAGTGGTTGAATTCTATTGTTAACACTTTAATGCATAATATTAGATACCTTAAATAAATATCTGCTTGCATTCGATTGACAATTCCTTTCCAGCAATTTTGCCAAACCCACATTCCTCAAAGTAAGGTAAAAACTCATCAAACTAAAATTACCCCTTGTAGATAGACAAAGTGGATGTTACCTAATATGAGTATGGTTCTACAAATGGTATAAATGGTTCTATAGTATTCAGAAAATTTTGTGGCCATAAAAAAAATTTCATATATATATATATACATAAAATAATTAATGAAACTTTATTTGTATTAATGTTTTACATGATTGCAACATCAATTATTCTTTGTTACAGGTTACCATACACCTCTTGATTTGTATCCGGAGATTCTCAATATGGCGGCTGATCCTAAAGTGCACACCCTCCCTCCGGATAAACCAATCAATATATGTATCGGAAAGGAGTGGTATCGGTTTCCTAGTCATTTCTTTTTACCGGAGAAGTAAGTTCCATTAAAATATTTCACTTTTGCATCTACAGATAATCAATTTTAGTGTTTGTTTGGACATTTATAAGGTTTTCAAACAATCACAAGATTTTAATGTTGCTGAAATCTCTGGTATGGCTTTGCAGCAATTTGATGGCGCTTGACTATCTCTTCTTCAAAAAAACAAAATTAAAACCTGAGGTGCACTTTTTAATTAATCCCTTTTTCTATTATTATTTTGTAATTCCTGTCTTCCCAGTAGTGAGTGGCATTAATCAGTCATATTTGATTTCTGTTGTTTATGTAGCTGGAGCCTTCAGTATATCCAGTCCGAGTTCAGAGGTCAGCTTCCTAAGCATTACGATTCCAGTCCAGATGCCACCAGACTCATACCAACAGAAATGAACGACTTAAATAAAGAGGAACCATCCAGATATGTATGTTTACATTTTCAAAAAAATCTTTGAAAAATATAAGATTATTGTCATGTTTCTTCTTTGTGCACATAATGAATTTTGAGAGGGTATGAAACACACAACCCAGGGGGTCTGGAGTGCCAAGTCCCCACCATGGACAATTATGCCACTGGACCCACCCAGGAATCTGTTGTGCCAAGTCCCCACCATTGACAATTATGGCACTGGACACACCCAGGAGTCTGGAGTGCAAAGTCCTCAACCATGGACAATTATGGCACTGGACACACCCAGGAGTCTGGAGTGCCAAGTCCCCACCATGGACAATTATGGCACTGGACCCACCCAGGAGTCTAGAGTGCCAAGTCCCCACCATGGACAATTATGGCACTGGACACACCCATGAGTCTGGAGTGCCAAGTCCCCACCATGGACAATTATGGCACTGGACACACCCATGAGTCTGGAGTGCCAAGTCCTCAACCATGGACAATTATGGCACTGGACACACCCAGGAGTCTGGAGTGCCAAGTCCCCACCATGGACAATTATGTCACCGGACCCACCCAGGAGTCTGGAGTGCAAAGTCCCCACCATGGACAATTATGGCACCGGACACATCCAGGAGTCTGGAGTGCCAAGTCCCCATCATGGACAATTATGGCACCAGACAAACCCAGGAGTCCGGAGTGCGAAGTCCCCAGCATGGACAATTATCGCACCGGACACACCCAGGAGTCTGGAGTGCCAAGTCCCCACCATGGACAATTATTGCACTGGAAAAACACAGGAGTCTGGGAGTGTGAAGTCCCCACCATTGACAATTATGGCACTGGACACACCCAGGAGTCCAGAGTGCCTAGTCCCCACCATGGAAAATTATTGCACTGGAAAAGCCCAGGAGTACGGAGTGCCAAGTCCCCACCATGGACAATTATGGCACTGGACCCACCCAGGAGTCTAGAGTGCCAAGTCCCCACCATGGACAATTATGGCACTGGACACACCCATGAGTCTGGAGTGCCAAGTCCCCACCATGAACAATTATGGCACGAGACACCTTTTATCTTTTATATTTCCTTGAGAAGTTTGAATATGAGAATACAGTATGCTTTATCTTAAGTTTCCTTGAGCCTTCTAAGGCTGTAGCCTAGCTCCCTTCCATCAGCCCTGTATAAAACATAATATCCCACAACAGACTGTGCACTTTATTTAACTAATGAGGGTTAATCAATATAAGGGGTTTCAATTTTTCTCCTGTTTTTCCTCTCAGATCGATGTTAAAAAGTGCCATTATCTCATAGACTTGGATTTACCTCAGGTATCTGACAGAGAACCCCGGTATTCTCAGGATACCGAGAACTGGCAACTGGTTCTAACTTCTCCCTTTCTAGATGTTCAAATGTAAGTCTTTATTACTATCGAATTACGTTATCATATCTAATAGAGGCAACCTACCTCAAATCCAGTTGTTTTGCACAGTAGACAAGAAGACTGCAATTGTCATTATTTCTGCAGCAACCATATGACATACCTGTAGGGTTATTGGTATCATGTGGTAACTGTAGCAACCATGTGATTAATCTGCAATGTTCATGTCATTAATGACAGGAATGCAATTCATTGTAAGAATCAATCCTTGCAGACATTGCATATGCTGCCACCATGTGATAGATCGGCAAGAAACTTGTGATAGATCTCCAAAACTGTCACAGATTTCAAGAACCATGTGATAGATTTCAAGAACCATGTGACAACTTTCAAGAACCATGTGATAGATTTCAAGAAACCATGTGATAGCTTTACAGCTACCATGTGGTAGCGATTGTTGCAGACGTGATGATCGTTGCTGACCCATCTATTACAGGGCTGCTGCAGATTTATCACATGGTTCTAGCAGAATAAGTCACTCTGTTTGTGGCAAATCTATGGTCTTAGAAGATCTATCATTATTTTTAGGAACCATGTGCATTGTTTTCAAAACTTGCAAAATAACAGTTGAAAATCCCAATGCTGTTGCACAGTATAGAAAAAAGAAAGCAATTATCAGAAATTTGATAGTCAGTCAGTCAGTCAGTGGGTAGAAACAGAAAATCTTTTTATCTCTCTTTCGAGTCTAATTATTCCTATGAACTAGACTGGACTTGCAATTAATCTATCATTTGTGTCTCTTTTCAGGTCACCCAAGCTGTACCGCTCCTTCTACATTCCGTTCCTCTCTAGAAGAAGAAATATGTTTGCTAACTACAATATCCTCAAAACCAGGCGACGCAAGGCAAAGAAGAAAGTGGCAACGCCTTAAATGGTTTGGAGAAATAGGAAAAAAGCTTCCATCATCAACATGCAAGTCTTTGAGAGCTACTGATGTTCCCATAACAGGCAGGGGTTGACAGCAAATTATGAGTGAAAAACTTTTCAATTCCAAGGGTATCTTCAGTTAGCAATATGAAATGATTATTAGTGGTCAAAATACATATCATGTGGGAATACATATATTATTACAAAAATGAAAAGCAGGTATAATTCTGCAAACACTGTATGAAGGAACCTTTAACACCAAAAGCTCATGATTTTATTATTTTAATATGATAGGTTATTGATTATTGATCAAATACTCAGCTGTGAGTGTTTTACAGTAGTTTCCATACACTTTTTATTCTGTGAACGTAACAGTTTTTATGTTTAACCTACTTTGATAGCAAACAATTTCAGGCCATGCTTGAGTATAACAACCTATCAGTGTCTTGGGAGTTTAAGGCCATTTGTGATGTGAATTAAGTTGAATAAGTGAGTGATTTTCTACCATTTTCATTCTAGACAAAATTTGAATATTTTTTAAAAATATATTTGATGACGATATTTAACCTGTAACAGAGTCTAAATGCTTTAGCCTTGACAGAGGTTGTCTTTTTGCTGTTGTGATCTGCTTCATTTGCTGTAGCTTGCAGAACCAAATTTCCATCAACCAATGACCTTGTGTAAAGAAATTGCCGACTTGTTCGTTGTTTTAAGTCTCGTTGATAATGATGAGGTTACGACATAACATCATTTATTAATCTCTTTGAATGATGTTTAGACTTAATTTCAGTTATCCTTGTAAAAAAAAAAAAAATTGTCCTTGTAAAATTGTAAGCTGGAATTACTATAATTACGACTTGGCAAAATAAACTATCGCAAATAATGGAGAACATACATTTTACCCTTAAGATATGCTGTTATTGTTTGGATTTTACCTCATCAGAATTATCTGGATTTATAACCAAAACCGAAGATAAGCTTTCCCTGGGGGCATCTGATTATAGGCTTCGGGTTGCGGTCTGTTTCAAGATTTTATGTTTGTGTATGTATGTTAATGTTTGTCTTTTCTGTGAATCGAACCACTTCACAGGTTTGACATATTCTAATCATAGTCTTTAGGTGTTGTTGGAATTCAAGTCACCAATGATTGTATCTGAAATTATGCCCCAAAAAAACCAGCTGACATGTATATGATGTTATGTTGTTATTTTACTACATAAGTAACTTTTGATATATTATTGGTAAATAAAGTTTGTGGGTTTGGGTCTCAAGACTACAACAAGTACTCACTCATTCAAATGTTTCCTTCTTTGTTCAATATTGCCATTACAAGATATGTCTAGTGTGACGGTCTAGAGACCACAACTTACCATATGTGGTTTAAAATTGTATTTGACATTGTGCATGTGAAACCTGATTTTCAAAACAACTAACGCAGGCAGTCTCTACCAAATACTGTTTTCTACCATTACTCTGGTAAATTCACGCTCTCTGAAAAACTATATATTCAAAGCTGGATAATTTTTCGATCGTTTGAAAAGAGCACACACACAAATTAGAATGCAAAAATGCGTTGTGGTTTCGATGATGTTACATGAGCAGTTTTCTTCATTAATCTGATGTAATGTATAGTGAGGGTGTACATGTTTACAAGGGTTTCAGGATTTGACCTATGATGACCCCAAATGACCTTTGACCTCCACCAGAAACAATGGGCATCTTTAACTCAATGTGGTACTTCTACACACTAAATTAGAGGTCAGCCCAAGCTTCCAGTATTGAGATATCATGATTACAAGGTAAAAAAGGGGGGCTGGATATCGAGTCATCCAAGAAACACTACGAATAATTAAAACAAACGCAAAGATACTTTGTTTTTACTCAGCTTATTAATAAATGCTTCATCAACACACAATAAAGTAGTTACAGATTATACTTGAATAGCATGTCAAAATATTTTAATACTTTGTATTACCTTTTACATAATACAAAATGACAAATGTATACCCCAGTTGTGTAGGAGTCACTAAACAATATCCTGACAAGAATTAAAACATCCCACACATTTCTTCCAATAATAATAAAAAAAAACTTAAGTATTAGTATGACTTTTGTGGACCAACGGTATAAACGAAATGGAAAAATCATTTTACATTCTATCTTTCCATTTCATGAAGGACTTTTTTCTATCACTTTGCTCAGGAAGTGTGACTTGCTAAAGAACTATCACTGAGACAATCTGAGAGGTTAATATTTTTGCCAATAAATGCCAAATTAAGATGTTTTATTCTCACACATTATTTTCTCTTAAGACCATTTCTAAGCCAACAAACAATGTGGAACAGAACTACATTTTTCTACAGAAAAGATATTTGAGGTTAAACATACTGATACATCCTATTCCCCTGGAGGGTATATAACCTCCATCCCTCCCCCACCCATCACCTACCCTCCCTTCATTAAACTCTGCATTGAAAATAATCATATTAACAACACCAATCATTTGCTGGAAAGAAATATCCTAACGCCCTACAGCTTTCTCAATGGAATGTAGCCATGGGCTATTAATCACAGTACCGGGTCACTTTGCCTGCACAACCTGCCTATTTATTATACAATGACTGTAGAGCCAAATGCAACACCTTACAAACTGGAAACTTCAACACTTGACCACTACCGAACTGAGGTCGCAAACCTCACATGGCAAACTACTGAAGGGGTTCATAACACGTGGTGCGACGTGGTGAAATGGAAGAAGCATTGTAAAGTCTTGAAGTAGAACCTAATTTTGAAGGCCAACTTTGAGGAAAATCATTTCACGTATGTGTGGTAGAACATTGACAATATGTATTTCCTGGAATTACACTTTTCATTTCTCAAATCAGTTTTATCATAAAACTTTTGTAGCACAACTGGCACAAATTTAACACTGCTGGTAGATATGTTCAAATAGCTATAAGATCTGTTCAGAATAGTCTCAGCCCAGCAAAGGAGTATTCTGGTCATATCACCCTTGTTTAGAGTATATACCAGTGTTCACATTAGGATGAGTGATGGTAGGATTCCGGCATTTTATCTAGAGGGTCTCGCAAAAATATTTTCGTCTTTGGGAGGGGGGAAATTGCCCGAAACAATTCCTGGTACTTCCCACAACTTTCACCATTGCTGTAGTTACAAAACTTGCCAATAACAAGCCAGATATTATAAAGTTTTCTTGATTTTTGTTAGGAGTAATGTGATTGGTCAAATCTTTCCAGTAAGAAAATGCTTGCTTCGTTAGTGCGGTACTGCACAGTGAGTATTGGTCACAATGGTCGACCATGTGTACTGCACTGTATGTACTAAATGTGCGCTAAATCTTGGTACAGGCATATGGACGTACATCTAACTACTAATATCATGAAATCCCCCTCCCCCAATTTTGTTGTTGAAAATCTCCCCCAAAATAAAGTGACTGGGGAAATTCCCCACCTTTTTTACCATCCTAGGGCGAACACTGTTATATACCATGAAATGCAAACTTCTATTCCAAACACAGCCTTCAATTATAATCTTCCGGTTTAATAGACCAATTTCAAAAGAACACTTAAATCAAATCTTTAACCTCTTATATATAACAACTGTTCATTTTCTTATTCATCATTAATGATATTTTTGCAATACAGGTCTATCTTCCAGTAAAAAATATTTCTCAAACAATCTTTTCCTTCCACCTCTTTAGCAGTATACTTTCCTGCCAGGTATCTTTGGACCCGACGATGCAATGTTTCCCAGATGACGTCCACAGATAAATGTTCCATACACTTTGCCACTGGGGGTTAGCGACACTGGGTTCCTAGTGTAACTTGCTGGCATTTGTCGATGACTGTAACCTTATTAATATCATCTGTTTTCAACTTACAAAACAAACAACACACCAATGAAAGTCTCTACATCATCTGAGAGATTGCTTTCTCTCCATCCTCCTCTCAAGATGATGATGATGATGACCAAGCGTAGGAGTTGGTCTTTATTCTTCCTCCTTAAATTCAAATGGCTCGGGAGGCTCTGGCTCCTGTTCCTCCTCTTCCATCTTCGGTCCTCCCGCTGAAAGAATAGAATCAAAATAAAATAAAACTGTGAGCAAACTGCTTATCCACTAGAGAGCTTGTGTAGGAGAATGTGTAAAAGTAAGTTGGCCTGACGTTTCGATTCTAGCAGGACCTTTTTCAAAGGCAGAATGACAAGTAACAATCTAAAGAATAGATTAACCAAAATGATTACTTCACAGCCGATGCGACACTAAATAGCATTTTTACTCAGTACTGACTCTTAATATAGTCCATGCTGTGATTAACATAACAATGAGGTTAATGAGCATAAGTTTAATTTAAAATGGTGGAAGAAATTTGTTTGCATCTGGAAACAGTGTTCAACTTGATTTATACAAAAGTTTGGCAGACAAAATGTTTCAGAATGAAATGGAATCATTAACATGTCTTGGTTATTTAGTGATCAATGTGGTAGTTGGGTGTGGGGGGAGGGGGATGGGGGAGATGGTGAGGAGGACAGCCTCTTGAACAAGCCAATGTACACTGAAACAAACTTCACTTAATGACTGAATACCACACTATTAGGGAACATACCTGCAACGTTCTGTACCAGTGTCACAGGTTCCGAGCCGTTTGTGTCCCTCATTATTATGATACCACCTTGATGTACCTGGCAATTAAAATGTCAAAATTACAAAAGCATATCATTTCTGTTTCATAATAATAATTTTTTTTATAAAATGTTAAAAGTGTTTGAATGTTGGATTAAACACTTTTTTGGTAATAAATTAATTACATATATATACACAATAAATAACACAAATGACACAATAAATGACACAATAAATTAATTACAATTAATTACATAGATATTGACATAGGATTCTCTGAACTTTCCACAAAACAAAAAAAAAGAAGTTATCCACCCTCAATAGGCTGGGCACTACACCTACAACAGACATCAAATGGAACAGATAAAGTCTTCACCAGGGATGCAATTTATGTCATTAAACAAATCTTGTCAGAGGCCATTGACAATTCAGTTGTGTATGTCAGCCACAGACATTTGCTTTGTAGGTACCATATCAAAAACAAAACTGGCTGCAGCAGCTGCAGTAATCCCCTGCAGCAAGGCTGCATCCATACCAAACCATAGGGAATAGGCAGACCACCGGTTCCTAATGAGTAATACAGTGTCTAATGAGTAACACTCAAGGAGTGTTAGCTCAGTTATTAACGCCGGTGCCTTTCAATCATAAGGTCCCGAGTTCAAGTCACTCCAAGATTAATGTATGTCGTCCAGTTACAGAGTTGTTGACAATTGACAATTCATAATCATGGGACTTTAAAATATGAATCTAAGAGACTGACTTCGGTCAGCTTGCGGCTTTTGATAAGCCAATCAGGCTTCTTCGCGAGTTCCTGCTTGCAGAAGGATCTAAAATACATACATACATACTGCACATCACAAAGAATTACATCCTAAACGGACAGCCTGGCTGCAGGACCCTGCAGCGCCCTTAGTGTCCTACGTTTGACACTGTGCCATAATAAGGCTTTTGCCCTACTCAAAGGTCAAAACTTATATGGGAATATATTTGAAAAACATCATTTTTGACTTGTAATTTCACGACAAAAAAAAATCCTGAATATCTTACACTTTTGACTGGACCGTAGCGGGAATTAGACGGCATGTGGACGACCTTACTCTGAGGTCGCAGTAACCTGGCTGGATTCGGGAGCATCTCAAAGTTAGGCTCTGGTTCTTTCTTCTCTTCCTCTGGTGCTTTTTCCTTTTCGCCCGTCTCTTTACCGCTCCCATCCTTGCTCTTCTCATCTCCTTTACTTTCCTTTTTGTCAGATTCCTTCTTCTCTGCGGTTTTCTTTGTCGTTTCCTTGACACTGGCTTCTTTCTTTTCCTCTTTCTTCTCTGTTGTTGATGGTTCATCCTAGATGGATGCAAAGGAAACTACATCTTGAGATTTCTGTCATGTGCATATTGAAAGTGGGCAAAAAGACAAGCAGGTGCAGATCTGGAGTGGGGGAGGGGGGTGGGGGTAGGTATGGTAGTGGTTGGGGAGGGGAGGTGGGTTGGGTGCATGTAAACGTGATTTTTAACCTCGCACAAAAATTATCCAAAATTATTAGCACAACCTTGTATTTAGACCAGAGGGAGGTAGCTCCCAGACCCATCTAATGGGAATTCACCTTCAAAAACCCCCAGGGCCACCTGCATATACTCCTTTCAAAAACAATTCTCGATCAGCTCTGACATGCTAGTTTGGTAAGAGTAAAGCAGAGATCGACAAATTCCAAAAAAGTTCCAAAATGAAGTAATTCCAGATGTAGATATTGTGATTGTTTTTCCACACAGAGATAGTACATTGACTCTGTTCACTGACTCAACTGCGTCAAGGGGCACATTTTGGAGGGATATCGTAACCTAGATTGACAGGTTACAATTTCTGAGACAAGATTACGTAGAAGGTAGAGTGCAAATATAGTGAGGAGACATGTCGAGATACAGAGAAGATCGATTCTGCTTTACATAAGCGTTTCTACTTTACATACACCCTCTAATTAACACCTTACATACCTACTTAACACTCTACATACACATTCAACTGTACAGGCACCCTCTGTAGAAATTATGTTCAACTGGTATAAAATACAAAAAACTTTGGAAACGTTTTGTCAAGTTTATCTGGGTGAATGATGACAACTATGACAGCAAAATCATCTTGCTTACCACATCCATCTTTTCTTCTGCTTCCTTCTTCTCCCTCTTCTTTGCTTTGGCTGTGATGGAGAGGACAGCAGTTGCAACCTTCTCCTTTTCCTTCTCCTTTGGAAGCTCGAGAGGTGGAACGTATGCAAACTGAGATGGCTTGGCATTTGATCTAAACTCCATCACTGGCATCTGCAACACAAAAACCGCAACATAAATCAGATTTTGAAAACTTGATACTTGTTTTTGTTGAGATTTTGTATCTCATGTCCATTATTACCACGTTTAGTTCATGGGTACTGTGTGTCTGTTAATGACCTTGTATTCCCATTCTATTGTCCATGATGGTAACGTATCAATGTGAGCTCATTCCATCATGTGATGTTCTTGTTTCATCCACAAAGGAAACAATTACAATGTTCTTCACAATTTTAAGAAGTGCCAAAAATGAATACTTTATGAAGAGATCCTTGTTACTGAATACGGTACTAGTGTTACATTACATTGTATATTGTAACAGTGTTACAAGTTATTGTGCAATGGACTAGAATTACATGCTAGCATCTGTGTAACATGCTTACTTGTGAACTGTACTAGATAACATGCTATTTTATACTGTACTTGTATGCTATTGAATATTGTACTTGTGTACTTGTATCGTATGCTATTGAGTATTGTACTTGTATTTGTATGCTATTGTGTACTGTAGGTAGTATTACATGCAAGAGCATATTGTAATTGTATTGTATGCTATTGAGAATTGTACTTGTCTTGTATGCTATTGAGTATTGTGTACTGTAGGTGGTATTACCTGCAAGAGTATATTGTACTTGTATTGTATGCTATTGAGTATTGTGTACTGTAGGTACTATTACAAGCAAGAGTATATTGTAATTGTATTGTATGCTATCGAGTATTGGGTACTGTAGTTAGTATTACATACAAGAGTATATTGTACTTGTATTGTGCATTGTAGGTAGTTCTTCATACTAGTGTACATTTCAATAGTGCAACATCCTATGTAATGCAATTAATCTGACATCAAAACTATCAGAGAAAACAAAATCATCATTCCAAACTTTGAGAAATGTGACAAAATTCTTTAATGGTGATAAAGATATAAATCTTACCTGGAGGTCAGAGTTCAAACCAACCAAGCAGGTGGGTCTGAAGGCCAACGAGAGAAAGTGAGAGAGGGGGAACCAATACCAGAAATGAAGGAATACCAGAATTCCCACCACTGAGGCCATGTGGGTGTGGCCAGTGCCTGTCTGAAGATTGATGGTGACATTTCTACCACCTAACAAGGAAAGAAACAGACACAAAGTTCAGAAAGAGATGGCTGGAAGAAGAGCGATTGGGAGTTAGGCTATTGTAATCCCGCATCTAGGTGCCCTTTGACCTCAGTTTGACCTCCGGTGACCTATATCAATTTTTTTGTTTATTTGAATTTTCGTGGCCATAATCGGATCTCAAAGGTACCTTACGTATGATAAAGAATAGTATCATATTTAGTGTTAGTGAATCTCAAGGGTTGTGAAGCCAACAGATGTTCATTTGGAAACCCAGTCCATGTGATGATCATTGATGAACATCTACTTATACCATGGAGCCTCCATGTTTATATAACAAGCCATATCTTTTCGATTGGTGGTCAGAGAGTTACGAGGCATGCGTGTAATTTTGGCACCAATTCCTGCTATCCAGACTACCACACCATGTTGCCACCCGACAGACGAAAATTAACCTCCCCAAATAGAGAGGAAGGTGGAGAGTGGAGGCACCCCAATAACTATCACTGCAATGCAGCCATGGTGAATGGAGCTGTTTTGAAACCCCATTTCCCAATTTGCAAACCGGTAAATTCCACATATAGTGGTATGGTTACATAGATATTAAACATAGATACATAGATAATTACATCAATACACTATGTATGAATTTATGACTTTGCTCTGTACTACAAATTTTTTAATAATCTTACACTCCCATTTTTAGTGGCGTGCATTTCTGGTAGTGTCATTACATTTACTATATTATTACAATTTATTATTGCAATTGGAAGAGACTGTTATGTTGCCCGCTTTATATGGGGACACCCTAACCAACTAGGCTAGGGACACTGATTGTCTGTCCAGGTGAGAAACCAGTACCGTAGGTCGTCATTCCACTGTAGGCTTAATGTAAATAAATAAATATATATGTATATATATCACACATATGAGGCAGTACAGATACACCCATCCTTATGTGTGAAAGGATTTCGTCCAAGACGTACTCCCGTTTCATCTCATGAAAGGAGATGACCAAATGGTTTTCTCTGTCTCCAAAACGAATCTAATATCGTCTACTATGCCTTACCTGCATCAATGATGCCCTGTGCGAGAATGGCTCCAAACTTGGCCATGATGTCTTCATGTTTGTCGCTGATGGCCGCGCTGTAGAGGTTACGGAAGGTGGCAGCTTTGGGACACATGATGTCATTCTGTTGGGTGAGGACCATCGCGGAGGCTATGAATGCACCCTGCCGTACGTAGTTCACGGAATCGTTGATCATCGGCTCCAATATGTTCAGAGCTTCCTAAAGAGTTAAAAGATTGAAGAAAAATATGTATGAAATGAATAATCATCCAAGAGGGATAATTTATCATAAAATCCATATTGACTAGTTTATATCGATCAATCACAAGTTATTAAGTTTCTCTCACACTTTTACGACACACACTGACCCTTTTCGATGCTCCTTTGCTAAACTGCTAAAACTTAGTCTCCCATGTTCTAAATTACACAACTGACTGATCAAAGGTGGCAAAAATATGTTTTCCTTTTTCCCTAAATTTATTGGTGGAATTAATTCTGGCCAAAGTTGATTAATTGATAGGTCAAAGGTCTTGTTTACTTTCTATTGCTATAACTCTAAATGCTGAGAAATAAAAGAAGACAAAAGAGAAAACCTTCGTACATGTTTTCCTAAGACAAAACACACGAATCTGCTATAAGATTCACTATGTTCAATCACTCTAGTTGAATATTACATGGTTGTTGGTCATAAAGTCTGCTACTGTATGAAGGAATCTCATGGACATTGTCATAGCCAAACTGCAGGCTTAGGTTTATATCGATAGGGAGTGCGAAATGGGGGGTGGGGAGGGGGGGTTGAAGGACACAAGGTAAATCAAGCGGATGAAGGCTTTACCTTACTGCCAGTACCAGCACAAGCAATAGCTAGTGCCATAGCTGATGGGGGGGGGGGGGGGGGGGTTTGAAGGACACAGGTAAATCAAGCTGATGAAGGCTTTACCTTACTGCCAGTACCAGCACAAGCAATAGCTAGTGCCATTGCTGATCCATAGCGTACGTGAGGATTGTAGCTCTCTGACAGAAGGGAGACCACACTTGGACATTGATCTGGAGACCTGTAACAAACCAGCAAGTATAGGTTAAACACATGTTATATAATGATGAGAATTAACAATCTGTGAAACTTTTCCCTCCCACCGCCACGATCCCCCCTCGCCCCCCCTCCCCCTTCTCTCTCAAAATTAGAAAAGGAAGAAACTAAGATGCTGAGAAAAACGTGAGTGTAGATGATATCAATCTTCATAATGAAGTATGACTAATTACTCAAATACCCCATAGCTCACCCACTGCTTTGTAATCAGATACTAACTGGGCCATTAATAAACCCCTGGAGGGATTGATTGGCAATAATGACAGCTTCACCTCTGACCAAATCATCACTCTAAAACCAGAGCTCAACACTGAGAGAGAAGCGTGCATCTTAATAATATCCTCGGCAGGAGTATCTGGGACTGAGGGATTTGTATATAACATCGGTTTTATTCTCATAGAATGTCGGTCGCAAAATCCAGTTAATTATCTGTGCACCCGCGAGCGATTACCAACTCTAGAATCACATCCAGCCGACAGACACGTACGCACTGGTCTGTTTTATGACGGGTTGGTGGATCTTACCGTAGTTTCGCAGATAAAAATACTGCTCAAATGAGGAGAATGAGGGGGGGGGGGGAGATGGGGGTTGGGAGAGAAAATAACATTCTAGGGCTAAAAGTTTTGAAACAGATAGTGTACTACTGTAGATAACAATTTTGAATTCAAAGTATTGGTGAAGCTGGAGGAGGTCGTTCCTCAATACATGGATACATACAGACCATCTGCAACAATACTAGTCAATAACTCCTCCACATATGTAGTCTTGGCTTAGACATCAAAGGGCAAATTGAGTCCTTCGACCGACACATTCACGAAACCCAGGACTATTGTTGACTGAACCGTTGTTAGCTTTGTAAATCTTTTTGGTACAGACGTGGCATTACTCGTTTCTTTTTTTCGGAGATATAAGTGCAAGTCTGAAGAAGAAATCCTTTACAGTAGCAATGCAGTGTAGTAAGATAGAGGGTAGTAGGTTTGGTTTTTGAAATGGACAAGCACAAATATAGCAAACCTGGTGTACTTTATGCCCGACCTGTTACTGTAACACGATGCAATTTTTAGTTAGAGCAGGTCCTTGAGGACTTCTAAAAACTTTACCGACACCAAAAACATAACAACATTCCAGTGGATGAGAATATTTTATGGAATTTGTGTTTATAAGACTCCAGAATGGTATCGTAGATTTGAAAAGGAAGAAGAATTGGGTGCTGACCCTAGAGACTCAAGTGTCAATGGGGGGGGGAGGGGGGAGGGATAGGTGGCTGCAGTGCTATAAATGTTATCAGGCTAGGTAGATTAGAGTGCAAATGTTGAATGGTGACAGATACAAAAATTTAGTAACTCTTTACTGAATATCGAACCAAGACTTCAAGTTCTTGAAAATGAAACACGATAGGAAGTCATCAAATTGGCTTA
Source organism: Apostichopus parvimensis (assembly GCA_000934455.1). Classification (NCBI taxonomy): domain Eukaryota; kingdom Metazoa; phylum Echinodermata; class Holothuroidea; order Aspidochirotida; family Stichopodidae; genus Apostichopus; species Apostichopus parvimensis. Next base: position 39,320 of record KN892736.1, read on the forward strand.
CTTATTTAACATATAAATATACTACTATACTTATACACACAAAAATAACCCCATAATCACCAGATCTTTGTATTAACACTGTAAGGGATGATTAGGTCCAGCCTTCGTTTACAGGTTTGAAGGCTCTGAATTTTGGCTCTTACAATATACTATGGTTCCTGTGTACAAAACCTGCTATAGGTATCACACCACAATTAGAGTATTGCACGTCCACCTGAGAGGTCAACTGTCCGAAATAGACCTAAAGTGGCCTACAGTACTGATTTGTTTTGATGCTTGGATGTTGAAGAGGATGAAATAAACTACTGTTGGACTAAAAATCTTGAGGGTTGAAGGTGATTTTAAGGCATTTTAGAAAATCTTGAGTGAAACAAGAAAATTCTGCAGCAAGAGCTGGCAGATGGGTTGGGGGAGCGCTATGATAAACTTTGAGCTCTTCTAGCTCAAAATCTAAATGGTCATGGTGGCAAAACTTGAATGTTTCATGATAGCCCAAGCCATCAGCTATCATATGGTGGGTAGGTAATGTCAGTTGAAAGCTTCCATCTATGCTCTAGCGACCTCGGAAAGTAACGAGTTTAGTGTGTAAGTCAAAGGGAGCAATAAATTGTGGTGCGACACCTATTCAACTTTTGTACTTCTAAAGCAAGTTTGACCCACTGTTTTGCATAGCACTTTTGCTTTATTCACATCCCACCCCACACCAACCCTCGCATTCATCTAACTCTGTATTAAACCTTGTAATTGATTTATTTTTAATCCCAGCTTATTCACACCAATCCCTAATTTCCCAACAATTTTTTTTTTAAGGAGAATATGCCCCAGGTACCTTCAAACCTTCCTTTTGAAGTTACTTTGTCAGATTTAAGAAAGATTTCCCAAAAAACAAACAAACAACCAATCATGGCCGAGAGGAAAAAGTTAAAGGACACGACCAAATTATGCCAATTTCGTTCAAAGAAGCCATACATGTACAATTGCCCTCTCCAATAGCAGGCTCTTTCAAAAGCAAATCAAGGCCCTCTGTGCAAACAGATTGTAGAGAATTATTTGCTGAATAGAGAGGTTTAGCCGAGTATCTGTGGGGCTGACAATAACAATTGAGCTTGTTTGGCTTCAAGATTCAACGAACCTTGCAACTGTAAATAAACCTGTAAATTCCTTAGGGAAGAAGGAAAAAAAATTGACTCTTATGTGATTTCTTGACACATGTATGGTACACTACCGAGATGGTGTGTGAAGGTGACACAGCGTCTATGCTACACAAAAGGTTAAATGATAAAAGAAGATTTTAATCTTTTAGCTGATCTCTTTAGAGATTGTAGGGATTAACTCTATAAGGGAACTTAAACCTGACAACCGGTTGACCAGATCTGCATTCTTGTTGATGATGGAATGTGGATGGATTTGATATTGGATGTATCTGTTTTAATGGATCTACGAGTATCTCATCAGTGGTAAGATTACTTATATATACTAACAAAACTAACTTATGGCCTAGTGTTAGTAAAGTTGTGTTTTTGACTGCTTCCTTTGATGCTAAATTAAAATATGTACCTTGGGTAAGTACAAAACCTGTAACCATAAATCCAATCGTAACGTCAGTATTGGAAGGTGAAAATGATTCATACGCCTGTTTTTTTTTTAATTTGAAGACTAACTTTTATTGCCTAGATTTAGCAAGTTTTCTTTGTATAATAACAATGTTTCATTGATGCAAAATTACAATTTGTACTTTGGGTATCGACGTTGCCTACTAAGGAAACCATAAAACCAGCGATTACCGTCAGTATTTTAATGTGACAAAAAATGTTCAATGTCTGAAGACTTTGACATTTAAAATTTGAACACTACTAACTTATTACCTTGACTAAGGAAACTTTTTTTATTTTTGCTCCTTCTTTGATAAAAGATTAAAATCTGTACAGTTTAGCAATATGCTGTTTTGGGTCAATTTTGACCCTGGAAACCATACAATGTTCAGATACATGGAAACTGCTCAGTTCTCACTCTAAGGCTTCCATGTGACGTGGTTAAACCAGGGAGTTGTAATGGAACTCCCTGGTTAAACCGATCTGACTGTGCAGTATTTACTCTCATTTAGGCAAATACAGAAAACCTTTCAATAACAAAAATTGCACTTCAGAAATTTGTGTCTTTATTTCAGGGTGAGCACCCTGACATTAGATTTCAACTACTTTATTTGAAAGGATTATACTGTAAAACAACTTAAACAAAAAGAAAAAAAAAGGTATAAAACCAGTAAGTTCCATTCATTGTCATAATACACTTTCTCTTCTAAGTTTCAAGTGATTTTAAGAATGTTCCTAGCATAAGGTGACCAGACGTCCCCGATTTTCGGGGACAGTCCCCGATTACAGCGTGCTGTCCCTGATGAACAAGTGTCCCCGAAAATGTCCCCGATTCGTCAAATTGTTCAGGAATTTCAAAAATATCCCACATTATTAGTAAAATAATTATAAAAACAAAATTTAGTCAAGTGTGCAATCGCAGAACGGAACTTATAACCAGTATTTCAGGTGGGCCAGTGTAAAGTGCATGGAAACACTGTTAAAATATGCTAGATCGATCTAGCCTAGCACTCTTTCGTCCGTATAATTGGCAACTACGGCGACACTACGACACTTATAGTGTGAGCATGAGCAATTCACAAGCTCTCAAAGAACAACGTAAGAAAGTGAATTTCATCTAAGAAAAAGCTACATTTTTGAAAATAAAATTGATTTAAAAAGTGCTTCTAAGTATCACCATTTCACGTCTTAGCACTTTAGGCACTTGAAAATTTTCAAAAGGGGAGGGGGACACCCCCTCCCCTTAGACCCCTCCTCCATTTCAGTCACGCAATAAATGTCCCTGATTCCAGTCAGGAAAATATGGTCACCTTATCCTACCACCAACAAAATGAGTGGAAATGGTTAAGTACACCGGGTCCTTAATACTTCTCTACCCGCATAGTGTTATAGTTAATGCAAATATCTGGTTATCCCCTACGTATATAACCATATATGTTCAAAGGCCTTCATTTGAGCGGGTAGCAGCTCCTCCCCTGGTAAGATCATGGAAGAATATTCCAATCGATTGCTGGTAAACGGACCAATGCAGGTAGAAAATCCAAAGCTAACACGTTTCAAGGACAGCTCAAAGAGCTCAAGAAGAAAATGCAAACTTTTACAGGTCATTTTGGATAACAACAAAGACCACCCACTTGGAGCTGTCACGTTTTAATTGCGTTGTACGCAATTAGTTGCTTCGTACAGGTTTGTGCAGTAGTATACAAGCTGGAGTTAATGCAACCTTTTCCAGTCCTCGTACCGACACTGAACAGAGGAGTCATAGAAACGAAAGAAGGAACATTGGTGAACACTACATATCATCTAAAAATACTGAAGTCAGGAAAGACATTTTGGACTTCCCAGCATCACAATCAACTTCTCCAACATCTCTCTGGTTAACTTTGCCTTTCGAAGGACGTTTTAGTTCTACTACAGAATGTTACGAATCTGGTGTAAGTAACAATTTAACAAGGAAAGCCACAAAGGTTTAATAGGGTGAAAAAAATGACTTTAAAATTTGGCAAGTTTGCTGTAACTCTATCAACTTCTGGTTTTAGAACGGTACAGGTCTCTAGCCGCTGGTCACTGTCATTCTGAAGATTAAAATATGAGAATTTTTTCTGGGGGGGGGGGGGGGTTAAGAAGCCATTTTTAACTAGAAAATTCATACAAATCCTCTCACAAACAGTAGCATAACAGCCATATCTAAAGTTATGTAGTAAAGCCCAGAATGGATTTTGAAAACGTGGCAAAGTTTCTAAGTAAGACTATATTGGTCAGCCAAGATTCCGTCCGTTACGACAGCAGGCTGCCGAAGACCAACAGAGCTAATTACCATGCATGCTTTTTGATTAAAAGGTTAATTCAGTATAGGAATACTGTAGCTACTGTAACTGGTTCTTTTTGAAGGCTAAAATAAAAGAACTAAATTGAGAGTTGCCATCTTAAAGAAAATTCCTGCACATCCTCTTATAAGCAGCTGCATATTAAAGAGTTGGAGACAGTTCGGCTTCTCTTGGAGCATGTCAATTAGTTCAAGGTCGGGACGCTGACCGCAGGTGAAAGGTCTCATTTCAAAATTTGTCAATAATTCGATGGAAGGTATCAGTTCAGGAGTGCTTATTCCAATTATAATATGTTCTCAGGTACAAAGCCAACTTTAAGGAAAATTTGGAAATTCACTACAAATAACTTTCTTTAAAGTTGTTATAGGCTTACTTACTGTACATATTTGACATATAACCTCTCTCAATTCAATATACTACTGATGGGGTTCATTTTTTGTCATTTGCTGATCAACCTGCTATTTGGGTATTATTTGACAAAACACAGCACAGTTATCTTTGAAACCAGAAATTTTCTTTTTTTCTCTTCAAAATTGGGATTCAGTTTTACAATCAACTTTCTTTTACTGTTAAACAACAACATATGTCAATGAAATTAAATATCAGTTGTGGAAGGGGAGGGAGAGAGGATTTATAAAACTTTACAACTTCATAGGATACAAGGAGGGTTGAATGGAAGACGGAGTGGGGGGGGGGGATGAAGAGAGGGATGGATTAAGGGAGAGGTAAAGTAGAAAGAGCTGCAGTTATGTTTGTAACCTTATTTTCCCATTCACACACATATACACACAAGTTTGTATTGATCCTTCTTGCAGTACATTAGTCCTTTATAACTGTACCGTATACAGACTAGAAATCTGCAATGGTCAGTTGATTATTTGTGAAAGTGGAACAAAACCCGGACTATAGTTAAATGGCTAGCTGCTGCACACCGAGCCAGATACAATGACTTACTTTTGGACCTTTTGAATTGTGTCAAAAGAAAGCCCAACAGATAAAAGACCCTTTTTATTGAGGGGGGGGGGGGAAGTGTATCCCAAAGAATGGCATTAAAATCTGTCCATTCAGAGCTAATGGAATTTTACAGGTAATTTGGTTTCGTGATTTTAAGACCATCAATCTCGGCAGGCAAGGCCTCACCCGAAGGAGACTTGAAAAGCAATGAAAACGATACAGCCAAATTAACTGGAACTGAGAGTAGGTGTAAGTGTAAGAAAATACCTCAATTAAGAGTGGATAACAAAAAGAGGAATATCGACTTAAATCTGGAGGTAATTTAAACTCTTTCAACGAGGACACGTTTACAGGAGTAAACAACCTGGCTGCAGGTGCGGACAATGACATTCCACCGCAATAAAGATTAGGAGAGTAGAGAGGGGATAATTCCATTGTATAAAGCCTAGAAGAAGAAGAAGACCTTGAAGTATCTCGTCGAGAGGTGCAAGGTATCTCAATTTATGGCGTATTAGTATACCGATAGACCGTCGTTTCCCTAAGTTTGGTATTACATCAAGTTTTAAAATCAATTCTCACCGAGTGATTGAGTGAGTGACTGGGAGGTACTGTACATTAACATATATATAAATGTATCTATGGGGTCTCTAACTACCTGTCCTGTTAGCAACAATGAGGTACCTGGAATTTTAATTCAATTATGGATTCCTTTTATGGAATAACTGCCTTTTGTGTACACTCTATCTATCAAACTAAACAGGTGTTACCTTAACAGCCCATGGGAAGAAGGTAAGTTGTGCGCCAATCAAAGTACTATTATTTTAGTTACCATAATATTAAGTTATGATGACACTATTACTGCAAGTGGCTGAGTTTGGTTAATTTTTCTATACTTTTATTGTCTTATTATCAAAAAATCAAATTTACATGCACAATTTAGATCATTAATTCTGATGGGGGGCGGGGGAGAAAAACTTTGGTTTCTGTTACAGTTAGGTAATTATAAAAACACCGATATTTAGGACAGGATAGCATCATTAATTTATACTAATTAACCTTTTGTTTGATGAAAACATCTGATAGGTTGTCTTTGTTTGATGAAATGCATTTGTCATTTTCAGAAATACTTGCTCAAGTTGATAAAATTAGTGTAACTTGACAAGCAAATGCCAAAAAAGGAACCCTTTTAGGCAGTTTAGTAAAATGTTCCAATCTAGTAATTGGTTTTTTAGACAACTGTAAAGATCTAATGTATGGAAAACAAGTTCAAAGAATATCAAACTTAATAACATAAAACAGAGAATTAAGTCTAAATGCTGATACAATTAAAGGCATTAGTAAAATGTTATTGTGTGTTTCAATAAATACTCTTGCTTTGTTTAGATAACATTGTTCTAGTATTTGATCTCAAGGCCTCCCTCAACTGTTATCCTAGAAACTAAATCCATTTAAACAACGGCAGACCTGAAATAAGACAAAAGTAATATCCCTGATGAACAAAGGCACACAGAGAGCTTCTTACCAACCTTGATTAAGAAAATACAAATTTTCAAAAATCTGGATCATATAACGCAATTTACTAATATTAGAGTAATTAAATATCACATTTACAGTTAAGTTATTCATAGAAACAATGTTAATAACAATATTTTTTATCTTGCAGCTCAATGGAAAAAATTTCAATCAAACTGAAATGCGTGTAGGCCAAATTTCATTTACTTAATTGAAGGTATCACAGCAAAGATGGTCAAGTTTTCGTCCATTTTCTGGATTTGAAAATTAACGTAATAATGTTAATGAGGTTTACAAGTCCATACCAAAAAATGACAAACAAAAAACACAGGACAATTGTTTTTACTAGCTACTACATCAAAAACAGTACATTCTATGTACAACTATGGCTGATACATAGTTATGATATGTGTTCAGCAAATATTCTTCATAAATGGAGAAATTTATTAATTTCGATCCACCTCCCTCAGTCCCAAACTCACCTCCCACTCTCCTCTTCCTGTGTGTACTAATTTTTGAAGGGATTTAATATCCCATCGCTGAATTTCCAGATCCTCACGGCATTTTGTCTCGTGGCCACTTAAATTTCTAAAAATTTTGACAGCTATGAAATTTCAACACAGAAATTTCATGAATATTAACAAACTAAGCAAACATTCCAAATTGTATTGTATTCCAAACGACAATGGCATTAAGCATGTCAAGGACAACATCAAAACAAACAAAATTTAATTATTTTATACTTTTTGAAGAACGACCTATCATGGTGCCTTCACAGATCACCAACTACAGACCTACGATCCCCTTCCTTTATTATTAAAGGAAGTATTTACCTGGGACAAATAAGTTTAAATTCAAACAGCCACATCTCAACGTTAGAAGTAAATGTGGGTTTTATCTGACAAACTGTGTAAATATATCTTTCTCAAGGTTGCGCGCACACACATCGTAATGTCTGCCGAACAAAATATCCCTTTAAAGCTCGGCAGCAAAGCCAAGCAGACCTCCACTACAAATCTTTTTGGGAGAAAAGAATAATATTTATGCAACGTCATCTTAATCTTTGATGACCCTAAAAAGTTTCTTTAATTTTTTAAAAAGTCAAATCTAACATAATACTCCACCAAAGGAAAGGATGAAATTCATCGACAATAAATTAACAAAAATACAGTTAAAAGGTTTTCTGGCTCGATGAATGTACGCTTTCCCCCCGGAGGGATGAAATTGCGAAACGAAACAGAATAGAAAGAAGGTATGTAATTAAGAGCTTGTTCTTACAAACAGACAGAGAGAGAGAGAGAGATGTAAGGCAACAGAGTTGGTATGCAGTTGCCCTTATGTTGACCTTATCAAGATTTCATTAACAAATTTTTATTTTCATCATCTCTATAGATATATTATAACAGCATTGCAAGCCAAAATTCCAGAGCAAGATTGACTATTGCAAGGAATGGATCAAGAGTTCCAACTTTATCAGAATTGGAGCAGTTTTTTTCATGGTACGTGGTACAAGCTTCCTTTCTTCTTTGTTAAGATAATTATAATTACTTTAAGTGGATTCAGAAAAAAAAAATTTAAAAAAGTCTCACGACGGAAGTAGATGAAAATTGCATCGTATAGGCCAGAGGGGTAAGGTAGACCTTCTTCCGTAGTATTTGGTTGAGAAACTTGCTTTCGTAGCAATGAACAACTTTATTCCAATTTTTTTAAGGGGTCAGGGGAGGTTATGGGGGCTGGGATGTTTGTGATGTTGAAATAATATTTAAGAGATTGTAGAAATAATATAGTCATTACAAACTCCTTTTTCACCATTCTAGTTATCAACAACATTGATCTACATATTTCTTTCATTGTAATAAGAAATATACTGATATTGTATATTTATATCTTTAATAGTATGTAGGTCAGTAGTGGTTATATTTACTAAACACATGATTAGTGTAAATGAACATGCATTCACATGCATGAATACATATAAACCAAAATACTCCATAATTATTATCAACATAATTATCTTAGCACTTTGGATTTTTAAGGTTGTTTTTATATTATGTAAAACAATGTTGAATTCTGTAAAAATGGAAATTATGTATGAATATTAGCAGTATAAACTTCCTATTTTAAGAACCACTTTTGGGTGGTTTCATCAGAGATGTATGAAAACAACACATGAGAATCGTCAATACACATTCAAATACAACATTAATATTTTTATTAAACATTTATAATGAAATTGTTATGTACTATTTTATATTTTAGTAGTTTTCTAAAACTTATTTATGGGGACCAGTAGGAGGGGGGGGGGGGTTCTGTATCAAAAGTGAACAAATAAAAAGCTATTAAAAAGGAATAAAACTGAAAAATTTTCATCTTTTTTTATATCTTATTCTTACTGAAAATGTCAGCTGCTTTAGAAGAATAAAAATTAATGACTGTCTTCTTTAAAAAAATGTTTTTATATAATGTGTATGCTTTTGTATCATAATTCTCATTGACGCATGCATTATGATATTAAATTAAGCGTTTATAATGAACAGTAAAGGCTCTCATGTTACCAATTTACTACTTTATTCCCAGCAAATCAACAATTTACTATAATTCTTTAACATATTTATCAGACCTGCTAAATGTTCTCTCTCAAGTTGAGAGAACTGTTGATGCTACTCCTGGGGAAGTTAAAAGTTTCTCTCTGAAAATCATCCAAATCTTGATTAAAATGTACTAAATATGACCAAAAGAATTGATTGGAGAACACGACACGTTCCAATTTAATCAGGTGAAGAAGCAGCAGCACGTTCCGACTCGATATCGCGAATAAATTTACTAAATTAGAATCGACAACGATGATGTCTTTTCATTGATCTTCAAGGCCGTGTTTGTGAGAAAATAATTGAGATGTTTTTTACAAGAGTAAAATTAACACAACAGTACAATTAATGCATCATATGGATTTACTTGGAGGTCTCAGTTGCTTTACAAAATTCCTATCATTCTTGTTTGCAATTCCATCCATAGTATGAGTTGCCTCTGGTCTTTGAGGAGGATAACTCTTACCCTATAAATGCTGCCTTAAAGGTAATTTCGTTGTTGAGAATTGACCCTTTAAGCAGTTAAGGTTCATCGGTTAAAGTGCCTGGACCTTGTAGTCTGTAGTAAACAGACCATTACACCAGTTCTTCAGATACAACACAAAACTGGAACATGGTAAAACATAAGAATTTTCATGGTCTCAAATGACATGTTTGTTATATGTTACAAATTTGTCAAGGACAAATAGTTTTGAATTTCATAACTTCATCTAACGATGTTCTGTTGTATATAGGAAGTAAAAAAAAGATGTTTCCATTGATTTATTACAACCCCCCCCCCCCCCAATAAAAAAAAACCCAATGGATTAACATTAACAATAAGGCCTGCACTGAGCAGCTAAACATCTTAATCATTTTAGCCTTAAAGGAGCATACCAGAGGTTAACCATATTTTACAGATGTCTATCTTGAAAAATGGAAACATAATTAGCCCTCAAAAATTTGTTCTCTTTTCTTTGGACTATAAAACATCAAGACTGATCTTTGACCTGAAGTAATCCTCTAAGATATAATCTCTGTCTGTCTCGGTGCTGCAAACAATAGTATTATTTGCATTTCGCTCTCAAGTAACACGCAGTCGAAATAACTCTCACGGCCCCATAGAAAGCCGATCTGGAGTTGTGTCAATGTTTGCCGTCCATAACACTGTTACTTTAGTACCATGGTGACATGTGTATATATGCAGAGACAGGCATTAGCAAACAGAGGGACATTGTAGTTGGTGTTCTATTTATTTAACATAGAACTGTGTCATCTGAGATACGAGAGAAGAGAAAAGTTCCACGACAGAGGTCGTTGTTTCAGAGAGTTTGTACATAAAAGATGCATAGTAGTTTAAACCTACTAATTCTATTTCATACCTAGGTGTAATAAAAAAAGACAGGCACTTTGTACTGATTCCAGTAATGCATTGTTCAACTACATCATTTGCATATATGTATACAATCCTATGGGATACTTGATGCATATTTATGCAAGCAAGTGTGATGTTTAGGATACAGGCTTATTTATTCATTTCCATTACAAAAAGAAACTAAAAGCTTGCACCTCCAGAGGTTATAAAAGGGCAAACGCCAATTGGCAGAGTGATCCTTCGCTCAATTTCATATGCAAATATTTGATGATATTTGAAAAGTTTTAGCAATCGCTGACTTCGAGTGATCAAGCGAGGCTCAGTGTACCCTTCTGGAACTACACATCAAGTTCGCCCATGCTTTACTTTTTGGAATTACCATGTTATGTGGTTTCTCTACCTTAACCTTTGACCTGGGCCACTGGCTGCACAGAAAACGACAGGGTTTTGCATCAGATAGATCAACATGGAAAGCTTTACATTTGGAGTTGAATAGTGTGTACATGGTTCTTTTAGCGTTATGATTCATAGACAAAAGCAAGGATTTTGCATCAGAGAAGGTTGATTTGAACATTCCAAGTGTTTAGTTCATCCAAGCTATTCTTTTGCAATTATTGTGTTTACAAGATGGTATTTACAATTGTGACCCTTGACAGCGACAACATTCTTATTAGGACTCTTGTACAACGTGGAGTGGATTGACATACAGAGTATTAACTTCATCTAAGCTTTATGTTTGAAGCTCCCATGTTTAGAAAGTTCTCAGACCTCTGTTGACCTTTACGAGAACCTATGAACTTCTACTCAACCAGGTGAACCTACATACTATGACGTCTAATCAAAACTTATGAAAGTGTTTTGGAGGGGGTAATTGCGGTAAAAAATCATTACTGTATCAGAAAAATTCTTTTCGATTGACGAATCACCTCCTTCCTTTTTTCAACAGAAAATTCCCCAGATGTCCAATGGAGGCAGTTCGCATGGGTACTGACCTACCCGACAACATACAGAATGTGACCATATCAGCAGACATGGATGTGCTATCTTACAACTGGATATTTCTGTTCTTAATTCCGTTGATTCTAGTCACTGCCGTGGGCAACATTTTGGTCTGTGTAGTGGTGGTACACATCCCCAAGCTACAGACCGCCAACAATCTCTTCCTGATGTCGCTAGCTGTCGCTGATCTCATGGTGGCAGTCCTGGTCATGCCACTTGGACTTGTCAAGGACTTTTACGGTAGGTTCCAAGCTTTAGAAACCTCTTTTGAGCTAAAACCGAATAATTCCTGAACATGCTTAATAATATTAGTAAACTTCACACATCCAATGTGATTCATCAACCTTATGAAGTAAAGTCTCATTTCAAGTATTCTATTATTAATTAGAACATGATAAAATTGTCCAATTTGCATGTCATTAATATTGATGGAACAGCGTCATCTGGTTGAAAAACTATTGAGAATCGAATCAAATCTATAATTGAACCCTGCTTATGAAGCTTTGCTAGGTGGAAACCTCTATGAAGGCGCCCAGTTGAACAATTCCATGAAGTTGCCCAGTTTGAACAATTACAATCTTATCCTTATTACAGTGTGGATTTCTGGAGCTACAATTGTAAGGTATATATCACATCAACTCAGTGCAGTCTAGTTTATTGCCATAAAAAGCAAGGCAGCTTGTCCTTAAAGTATGAATGAAACATCATCATCATCGTCCTTCACTGCGCTAATTCGTTGTAAATAAACTGACATTTTTCTCCTTCCCTTCTGATTGTTGACCCTCGCAGGTGTTTGGCCGAACCATCCGTCCATTTGCAGTATATGGATCACGTTAGATGTATTTTGCTGTACGGCCTCGATCCTTCACATCAGCGTCATCTCTCTGGATCGTTACCTCGCCGTCTGCGATCCCATCCGTTTCAGCCAGAAGCAGCGGAAGACGTCCAGCATGGTCTGTAAGATCTCGTTAGTCTGGATCACCAGCGCGGCCCTGTCCAGTCCTCTTCTGATACTGGGATTAGCCCGACAGCCGGGCATCATCGACTACGGTCGCTGCACCATCGAGAGCTTTCACTTTAAACTCTATGGATCGGCGGTCGCCTTCTTCCTGCCGCTGTTGCTCGTCGTGGTCACTTACCTGCTGACCACGTTCACCCTGCGCAGTAAGTCCAGGCTGCTCACCAGGATGACCCCACAGAATTCAAAACCATCCGAAGACAGGAGCGGCAACGAAGGGGAGTCGTGGGTCTCACTGACCGACGTGGGAGTGGGCCACTACGAGAAGGACAAACCTCTCGTAGCGGACAAATCCCGACAGGTACACCAGAGGGTAAACAGGAGATGGATGAGGAGGAAGAGGCAGACAACGTTATCTAACGAGGCAAAGGCCAACCAGGTTCTCCTTCTGGTCTTTGTGGTCTTTGTCTCGGCGTGGACGCCCTTCTTTGTCGTCAATATATTCTTCGCCTTCTGCACGAGTTGCCCCGGAGAGGAGGCTCCGTTCGTAGTCTTGACTTGGGTCGGATGGGCGTCTAGTATGGTCAACCCCATCATATACACTACCTTCAACTCCGATTTCCGTCTGGCCTTCTGGAAGATTCTGTCGTGTAACTGTAGCAGAGGCTGTGGAATTAGATCTTCGCTGAGTATGTCACAGATGTACAGCAGTACTGCCCTGGGAGAAAGGTACTACCTGTGATAAATCCATTCTCTACAGACCAGAGTGAACCTACCTCTGATCTATAACAATAATAACTTGTTGGTTCATAAAAAGCGAACCCCGAGGAATGATCGTAACAAGACACTTATCAGCAGCTTCCTGAAAATTCAGTTTTTTACGATAGGATATACAAACTAAAGCCTTTTATTGGACTGAAGTTTTTTCAATTTGAACAGAGGATCAAACGATAATTTCGTTTGGAAAACTTTGCGACATAAGAACTGAGAATATTCTGTATTTATAAAACAAGTATGAATATGACAGAAAATGTAAATAAAATTCAGCAAATAACAACTAAAACGGTTGAATGATTATCTGAAATTTTCTTGCGAGCCTTGACCCGATGAAGACAGTGACCACATATTTTGACGTTTCCCTATTTCTACTTCTCACAGTTTTTATTTTAATAAGGTCTGCAAATTCTTTACGAATAAATTTTGTCTTTCAGTAAGGCCCTTTTTTGATTGAGACACCTCGTCAGTTCCTGCATATTGTCAGTTCCTGCATATTTCCTGCATGTCAGTTCCTGCATATCTTTGGCTGAGACTCACTCGTCGTATCTTGACATTTAACAAAATCAACAGAGTGATGACTTTCCCAGAATAAGGGAGGGAGGGGTCAAGTAAATGCCATCCACCTGCAGACAGTTTTGATTTACATTTCGAAACAGCTGTTCATCTTCAAAATCAAACTATTTCTAATAGCAAATACATGTATCATGCAATGACAGCCATGTTTAATAACTAAGTTGTCACTGAGGATTGTGAAAACACCATGTTAAGTCCTTTTTTTTGTGTAAATCTCAATTTGAAGCAGATGGGTTAGCAATTGTCAATAAAATCAATAGCCATATTCTACCCTCCACAGAGATTCACTAAAACAACTAGAACAACTTTAGCTGGTTAGTAAGGTCAACGTATGCAACAACAAATGTAGCCCTGTTTCTCATATATACATGCAAATGTGGACCATTGGTAGAAATAGTGGGACACTGGTTCCAAACATTTTGACAAACATCTTTGGATTATTTAACACAAGTTTGTTGTGATACATAATGCAAGAGGCTAACAGTAGGCTTGTAGCTGGTGTACAGAACAACAACATTACGACGATTGAGTGGAAATATAAACGCCCACACCAAACACCAACAAAATTTAATGGCAGGTGGAAGGGGTTTAAGTAATATTTAGTAATGACAAGTTTAAATCAATGCTCTTTCCATATGGATTCTTTGACCTGCTGACTCTAACCAAAAACCAGTGGGCTGAAACTATTACTACCGATGCTTTTACCAAATCATATTATTCAAGCCTGAGTGATCAGGGAGGCTTGATGTAGCTTAATATTTCCAGATGTGTCTCTCTTTATTGACGTACTCATCATCAGTACTGAAGATTTGGGTCAGATGGGTTTTTGAAGAGTCATAGTATTGAGAAACTGTGGCAGGGCATGAAAGGTAGACTTGGTATACTGCTTAGGAATGATAGTGTATGACACCCTCAATCGTGGAATGTTAGTGCTTATCTTACTGCCCTAGTAACAAATTTCAAACAACGTTATTGGGCACACATATCTTTTGCTCTTATGACAGATGTATGCGGGCCTTTGTCGCAGTACTCTTACAGTTTTTTCCTTTTCTTGGGGGTTTTGTTTAATTACAAAAGGAATGAGAGAGGGGGAACATTTCACAGTGCAACGTTCACTGACAAAAACATAAGGGAAAAGCATGTAAATGTTTAAAAAGACCTGTTCCATTTTGTTCAGGAGGAAAAAACATGCTGTAAATTTATAAATCGTACAATTAGCCGGAACAAGCTTTTTTTGTTTCACGTTGTCACATATTTTATAACCCATGCTACATGACTGCCTCCCACTGGAAGGAAATTGTTCATGAAAGTTAACATTATTTCTTAACACACTGGTTGGAAGTTTGACAATTGCAGTTTTGAAAAATTGGTGGTTGAGAACTGTCAAAAAACATCAAAACCAAATTTGTAATTTTTTAGTTCTTCCAAAGTCAAAGTAACAGGCTTCCTTTGGTAAACCATTTAACCATCTCTCTTTTTAAGTAAATAAGCAGGCTGTGGGCTCAGATAAACTTACTTGAAGAAAAGGAATCCCAAAAACCATTTAACCATCTCTCCACAATGGAACAAAGCAGATCAAGATGGTAGGTGAACCCCGAGACGTTTTTCTTTTAACTTACTCTTTATTTTATACAGCTTAGAAATAGTAGGACTGTGTAATGTGCTATAACTTTTTTAAGTTATTTAGTTAATTTAAGTTAATTAGCAGGCTGTGAGCTTAGATAAACTTACTTGAAGAGAAGGAATCCCAACGAAGTGACAGCAGCTCTTCTGACGTCGTCGTCCACGTCACTGACGGCAAAGTGAAGGAGTCTTCGGATGGCCCTGTTGTGTCCTGTACCGCAGTACGCCATGGCTATGGTGTACATACCGGAACGACGTAAGATTGGGTCCTTGTCACGGGAGAGGTTCTCAATCAACGTGTCTGCCTCTTCGAGTCTCCCGTACATCGTCTGCGGATTAGAAACAATTTTTTTTGGAACAAGGACCAGGTTTTACTTTACAGGGATGAGCATGGGGTAGAAAAAAAATCACGGAACTTTGCAAAAATTGTGGTGTAGGCTCCAGTCTGCATATGCTACAGTGTGTTAGGATACTAGTTTTTGTCCCCTGCAGGTTGGATATCCATAGGTAATGAAAAACATGCGAACGATGGATCTTAATGATACAACGGTGTTGTCAGAAATTCATGGAAATTGAAAGGTGTAAATCTCGGATCATCCCGAATTTGCGGAAAAAGCTCATGCCGGACTTTAGTCACACATGTGCATTGATATAGTTTTGCTACATATGAAATAACTTCATCCATGATGGTGTGATTTTGGACACATTTTTGATGTTTCTCCTGTGGAAGTAGAACCATGCCTTTATGTCAAGCTGTAAATTGTGCTTCTTTGCCTTCCAGCGTTTGATGATTTTGGCTTTCTAAAATTGATTGATTGACAGTCACCATGAGAAAGAAGTTTGAATAGAAGTATGTTGTTCCCAAATCCATCTGAATAACAGAACAGATGGGGTCATTAAAATCCAAATTTTTTCTTTTTCCCACTTCTTCAGTCTTATAAAAGCAACTTGTGCATACTTCTGTATGAAAAATATGCTGTATGAATACTAAGTGGCCAACCACAGGAAAAACAAATCAAAAATATTAATCTAAAACATAAATCAAACATTGACTGAAATTTCTTCTCGGAAGGTTCTTATCCTATTTTCCATGTTTATTAAAGTTAATCAAATTGATCAACTCTATCAGAAATACAGCAATGTGTTGTATGCTACGATGTCTCAATATTTTTGAGTGGTGAATGGGCAACTTGACTAAGCTCGCAAAGAAATGACGTACAAGGATGAAATTCATCATCTGTATGATACAAGCCCTGATAAGGTTCACCCACAGCAGATGTCCTTTCCTTCACTACTTCAGTTTTTACTACTTTTTTTGACATTTTTTATTTCATTTTTCACCACTATAACTACGACTGTCTTATAATGAACATCTTGTGTGCATCCTGCAATGTCCGATTCCATTTCTTTCTATGACATCTGTACCTCGGGTTATTAATACCCTGGTAACTATCGTTGAAAACTGGAGAAATTAAAATCTCCCTAATGTCTCTATGCAGCCACAAGTAACTCATATTCAGAAATGTGTCTCTCTGCTTAAAGGAACGAATTAAGGCAGAATTTCGGTCTAAGAAAATGAAAAAAAGTTTTGAGTGCTAGTAACGTTACTTATAGCTATTCTGGTTTTCAAGATATTTCACCATTAATATCTCTTTAAATCTATATATGCAATGCTCCTTTAATGCCAAAATGCTGATGACTCTACCACTCAGTTCTGACCTAAATGTGAAGCCATCCTTTCATAAATTCTACTAAATCAAGCAAACATTTT
>KN892739.1:0-13102 GCA_000934455.1 Apostichopus parvimensis
TGGCCGGCTAAAGTGAAGTGGGTTTCGCCAATCAACATCGTCTAAATTGTAAAATATCCAAAACTGAAATAAAACTGTTATAAGTTATAAACCAGTCGGTCTCTCCTGGTTCTCAAAATTAAGTGAAATAACTGCGTTCCAGGTCGATACTCGTTAACGTATTATGTATCCATCACGTTTCAGGGAGATGAACATATAGGCCGACATACAAGTATTCCATTTGATACCTCACAATTGGTTTCCACTGGACGGCAGTATAAACGGTTCTGGCTTTATCCAGTGCAGTGCGTCTTAGTTTGTTCCAGCAAAATATGCATAGCTGATTATATCATATGGAATGCGCTCCTAGCTTCTCCGGGGAAGGGGTGGGGATGGGGAGGGGGGAGGGGGAGGGAGTTTGCCAATTTCAGACCATACACCAGTCTGAGTATGCTGTGCATGTTCTACGCGAAGCCCTGTACGCGCACGGCGTCTATTGTTTAGTGATCGTACCTGACGAAATGCATTTTGATGACAAGTGACTTCAAATTTCCTTTAAGGATTGATCGACTGAAAGGATTCAACAGTCTGTACGAGACGCCACCTTTAAGCTCAGACTGGCAATTCTCTGATACATATTGTGACAGTAGTTATAAAAGCAATAATCTCACTGGAATTAAAAAAACAGGGATCATCACCGCGGTGAAGGGGCAATGAAAATGACCCGACGGATAATGAAGTAGATTGTACATCTGTCAGCGGATGAAATCCAAGGACATTCTTCTCTACGGGGCACTTACTGCAGTGGTCTGTCATCGGCTGTGTGAGGAGGTTCTCCATTTGAACATATAGACAACATTTAACAGACATTACGGTTACAGCTGTTCACTTTTCCTATATGGTTTCCAAAGTAGGCCTAAACCACACATACTTGTAAACCCACAGCATACATATATTACACCGCAGAAAGGTTTGCATATCGACTTTCAAGGAAGAAGGATGTTTGAACTTGAAATCAATAACTCTAATGGGGAGGGGGGGGGGTGGAAAGGTTTTTTTGGGAGGGGGTGGGAAGGCGGAGCGGATACCACAAGTCTCGAAACATGTTCCATTTCGTTATTCATGTTTAATTAACCTTTAAATTCGAAGGGTAGTGGGACATGCGAGTTTGATTTGAGGAAGAAAGACGCAAAATCACATCAAAAGTGGACCCTCTGTGCATTCTGTATCGCAAACCCAGTATTTAAAGCAACAACTCGGCACTTGTTTTACTATTTTATTACTTTTCAATTGTACAACAAAATGGTACTTTCAATAACAGTTGTCTTAAGTCATCGATTGCTTTAAATAACAACAGGGCGCTGCATTTTTGTTACATAAATGGAAAGAGTGTACTTATCATTAACTAAATGGGTCACTTCTAATTTATGAAAAGAGCACAAAACATCCCTTCCACCCTCACTCCTGCCTGATTATCAGCCGATGTTAACGGCAAGTTGTAGGTTAGAATATAACCCCAAAGCAATGAACACTTCTAGCGCAATATGGAAGGACAATAAAATAACAATAAGTCTAACAGCTAAGTCCATGTGCGCCCTTTATTTGTAGAAGTCCGCGTAACTTACCCACTCGGGCTGGTCCATATCAAGTTTCGTTCGACTTTTCCATTTTAAATAAGATCGCCGTCACCTTTGGTCTCGCTTAAATAGTTGCTGGAGGAACGTAATAAAGGCGAGGGGTGAAATGTATTTTTTTAAAGTCCTGTTGACAAGTACATTCTTGCCCCATCCCAACATAAAAATCGAACCCCTAGTTACGGGCTTTCTTCTGGGCCATACGGCAGTCACTGCTTATCAATTCATCTTATAAAATATAAAGTGCAAGATACCTTCGGAGTATCGCGACAAATTCCCACTCCTGTGTTTTATTCGGTTGGATACCTCATGTGGGGTGAGGTTATATACCTTTCCCTCGGGAATGATTTTGCACGATTACACTGGAGCAGGCGTTTCTTATCGAGTTGAGAATTCTTGCTTCGTAATTTTTTCTTATCGTTTCAATGTACACATCAAAGAAATTTGTTAGGCCTATAAATGACACATGGTAAAATGTAATGAAGTCAGCCGACCTTTGTAGTGTGTATCTTCATTTATAAATCCATTCTTGTTCACTGTTGCTACGCAACTAATATACTCCAAAATGGCAAAATTATCATGCTCTGACTCAGATGTTCAAAACTTGTAAAGTTATCTAGGAAATGCGCGCCACGGATGACGGTGAGGTCATGAGAGGTCAATAGCCGTAGTTTGTAACACAAAAGGGCGTTACTGCTACCTGTTCACTGGAAATAAGGATGTTATATGTTTATTCTCTAAGACTCTAACCACATGCAACATTCCTCTCCAAGTTCCACTCTCTGGTTGTTCCCATTTCAAATGTTACGATGAAATTGTAGAGCAAAAGTGCAACATAAAGGCAGAAAGCCGATAAAACTTTGACGTTATCTGAGAATCGGGATGTTGCTTATGTTTGGTGACATTTGGCTCAGACTGCAGCTTTTAAGGGAATTTCAACTTTTTGGTGTGAAATACTGTAATTTATCACACACAAACACACACAACTGGCGTTATTAAAACATGTATGGATTCAGTAGTCCATTGAAATTTGCAATATGATACGAACAATCAACAAAGAGATTAGAAAAAAAAGGAAGATTAGAAAGACCAATCATTTATGTCAGTAACTGAACCCTAATGATTGGTTCTGGCAAAATCATAATTCCTTAAAGCCACATAGGGAAGGGAACGGGAATTAGTTTTTTATATACTATTTGATGTACCACTAGTTGCTCTAGAGGTGTAGTCAGACCCTGCCCCCCCCCCACCACCCCTGTAGCTGATGCAAGCAATGCATACTTGTTACTGTGTCAAAATTGCCCCCTCTGATGCTTTCAAATTCCATAAATTTAACTTAAAGAATTAATGGTATTTACTTGCACAGTTAACTTGCAGGAAATAATCCATATCCACAAGCCTTCTCGCATCCTTCGGTTATCCTCTGAAACTTCTGCTCTCACAACTCGTCGATCAAACAAGCGAGTCGGGGAGCTTTTTGCCATGTCGCACCGTTGTTGTGGAACAAGTAACCATTAGAAATACGAAGCCTAAACTATACCAGCACTTTCACATCAACGTTAAAAGACGTTTTATTTCAAACAAACCTATGGTTAAGTGTATTCAATTGTATTTTGTATATGTTTTCTTAAGTGCATTGAACCCTGGGATTTTGCGCTATATAACCACTGGTGTAATAACATACAAATAATGAATGGTTATGAGTGCAATAGTGCAAATATTTCACTCGGCTGCGCCTCGTTGAATGGAACAAATTACATCTTTCAACGAATGAAATATTTGCACTATTGCACGAATGGAAACCATTCATTATTTGTTTTATACAACACCTTCAAATTTGGATATAATTGGATGTAAAATGCACTCATGCAACAGATTGTTTTGAACAGACAGGTTTCTCTGCTCTCTTACCATTGAAAAAAGTGCTATCAAAAAAGTATAACCCATGGTTCTATTTCATAGAGTGCAATAGAGCGGATTTTGCATGCAATCGACGAGCAATTGACCAATCAAATGGCCAGAATATAATTAGGTGTTGTATAATAGTAATAACTCCAACACTACTAGAGCAAGCAACAAACTAGATACTGTATACTCACTTAAGGCAAAGCTGATGATGGAGAGGGTGTATGGAGAGGGTGTACGGGTGTATGGAGAGGGTGTACGGGTGTATGGAGAGGGTGTACGGGTGTATGGAGAGGGTGTATGGGTGTATGGAGAGGGTGTACGGGTGTATGGAGAGGGTGTATGGGTGTATGGAGAGGGTGTATGGTTTTTAGATGATGACATAATAATCCACTGTCAACAGAGAGCAACCAGAAATGAAAATGTTTTAATTCAGTTCACTGTTAATTGTAATAAGAGTAACATAACTGTAACATACCACATGGAACAAATTTGCCAGTCTCTTTGTGACGATTATTATTAATATATATGGAATTCACTTATCATCAAAGGACTTTCTCAAGCCATCAGTGGGCTTGTCTGTGTCATCAACAACCTTCCTCAAGTCCTAAGGACAACTTTTGGCACAAAATTGATTTTGATATGATCATTGTAGACATTAGAAACACTGCTTTCTATTCAGGTTGTAATTTCTACCACTTTTAAATGTTGACCCTTTTAGTCATCTGAGGCTCCTCAAGCTTCACATTAACATTAGAATCATGTTATTTATTGTTCATTTATATGACATATTCATCAAAACGCTGCCTAAAAGCAAACAGATTTATATTTATCATAAGGATGGAATTTTCTTGCTGTTCTTATCAGAATTTCTCTCAGCTGTAATCCAAATAGGCCCAAATGTTATGGAACAAACGTATAGACAGATAAATCTTTACGACTCTTGTTTACTGCATATAGCAGGGAACACATTACTCAAGTCGCCTATGGGCCAAATCTGGCCCACAAAATATTCAAACCGGCCCTCCAAAGTAAAATCAAGCAGAATACTTTCACTACGTATGCAGACCTTTTCAAGGCCACAAGCACTAGCATGCAATCAGGCTTCATACCCTGCGCATTGAACCTGCACATTGAACCTGCATATTGAACCTGCAAATTGAACAGTCTACTGTAGGTATAGTCAGATTTCATTCTCTCTTGCCATCTTCTCCAACCACAGTTTCTCTCTGGTCCTAGCGGAAAATTAATTCTGAAGAAACCCTGGTATATAGAATAGCACTGTTTCTGTTCTACATTTTTGAACTAGTTTTGAAGTTACATGTTTTAAACTCTTAACGATTCCTAAAAAAGAACTTCATGTTACTCCTATTAATTAACATACTCTCACTATATTATTTACTATTTTGTATTTTCAATCAACTGTATAATTCTGGTTTAAAATAAGGAACCTGACTTTACCAATGATAGCTGCTCTTCTTCTGATATGTAATGACAGGCAGTGTTACATCCCCTAAGGCAGGGTTTCCCTAACTTTATCACCCCACGAACCCCCTGTGGATGTCAGAGTTGTCCACGAAGTCCCAACTTTTCGGTGAAGATCTGAGTCATTATTATACTATAATACGCATAACAGTGCTTCGTAAAAGATCAAGTATCACATGCATGGTACGGTACTACTATGGCAAAATATGCGTATGAAACGCGAAAAGAGTTTGTCGAAAAGAGTTTGTCGACTTTTGTACATTACTAAATTATATGATATCAGATTTTAATTCATCAAAAAGTACTATAGTTTTGACTTTCAGAAACATCTCACGAACCCCCTGGGATGGACTCACGCACCCAATGGGGGTTCATGCACCCCCAGTTAGGGAAGCACTGCCCTAAGGGATCGTTCAGAATAATAACACATGCTCAAAACTTCCCAGCAAAGAAAAATATAGAGCACATTACCGTGGCATACCTTTTCCTTAACACATAGGTTCCATAGGATAGCACTCTGTGATCTTAATAGGATACTGTAGATCTCAATGCATGTCATGCACACTGTAGCTATACTGATTACCCTTTACCCCTTAAAAACAATTTGCACAAATAGGGATAATTTACACGTAAATCACACTGTTTAAAAAGCAACGATTTTTATACCCTCCCTGCCATCCCATCCCAAAACAATTTGAAACCCACATTGAAGAGTATTCATTACTGTATATTCAAAAACTGTACAGAAATTCATCTTAAGAACTCAATCATTGCCTTCTGTGATGAGACATCATCATCACACGCAAACAAGGCTGTAGAGCTAAATGAAAATGATCAACTTTCTGAAGGTTCTTGACATAAGTCACATAGGGTGTGTCACTTGGATTAAGTCTATGGTATTTCCACTGCAGAAATGATACAGGAGGGATTGGTTAAGATGTTACCATGGTACCAGCTTCTTTGCTCATCACATCACAGGCCTGTGTAAGGTGGGACCACATGTGAATCATCCAACGCTTCGAGTGCTCTCATTTAAGCCCAAAGTAAACTCAGCAGGTTTGGCTCTGGCATTCCGGGCTCCCCTCCTTTCTTCAGTCCTGCAGAGCGGAAAAAAAGAAGAAGAAAAGATAAACATGAAGATATCACAGGATGATATTAAATCACGCCCAATCATTCCTTGAATATTATAAGTCCTGTGTGTGCTGTAATTTGATGTGTGTGGTAGGTTATGTAAATTGTGTTGTACAAATGTCTACTACAGTATGTCAGACAAGTTTACAAAAAAAAACATAGATCTTGGCACATGCTGATAACAGCACAAGTTCACAGAAGGCTATTTCTAAGATTACTTTGCCTGGAGTTCCATAGCCACATACTGGAGTCACGTCGTGAGTCTTCAGTGGAGTGGACCCATCCAGGCTAGCTTGGACGTTGCTCAAGACAAAATACAGACAGTCATCATATGAATGATTGTGTGGAATAGTTTACACTGTTTTTTCACTTTCTTTTTCTTAGATTAAGTTTAAATCGAGAACTGTAGAGAATAATAATTTCTCCAAAGTGCAGATAGAGGCATGTTTATGCATTGCCTTAGTTACAAAGTATCAATGTTGGATTTTTCACACTACATGTTGGGAACCGAAACATTGCATTATAAAGTGGCAAATGAATTTTCGATTTGACGAGTAGGATGTTAGCCACACTCACCAAATGGGCAATACTTTCAAAAATTTTGTTGAGACCCGGTTTACATTATATTTTGGCAAAACAAAAGTTTTTGCTTACAAAAAGAAAGTACAGTAATTCAGGGATGTGCCCAGGATTTCCTGAGTGCCGGGTATCCTGGTGGACGAGTCTAATGGGGTGTCCCCCTCCCATTTGAGAAATTTTTCGATTTTTGAAGGTACTCAGATGCCAAATGCTGGCACTTGTGTAGCTTTTTAAGTACTAGTTTTGCTAACAATTAACATTTAAAAAAATTTTATCAGTGAAATATATTACATATATACCTGGTAAAAGTTATTAGTTTGTTTCAAAGAGATTTTACAAGGGACTGATTGAGAGCCGTAAGTTATATTTCTCGCATGCGTAACTGATGCATTATTAGTCTGTATGATTTTGGCATAGGCTAGGCCCAATTTATGTTGAATATATTGTTAGGAATGTCAGAATTTTAGATGAAAATTGTGCTGGGCGGGGTTCGCGATTTTTAAGACAGTGCTGGGCGGTAATTTTTAGTGCTGAGCGGGGCCGCCCAGTGCCGCCCAGCGTGGGCACATCCCTGGTAATTTCATTTTTATAGTACCACATTATTTAGCTTGCACTAATCAAGTCCAAGATAATTCCTATCTAAACTGTTGTCACAGCACTCTGCACCTCTACTTAGACTAATGCTCCAACAAGTGGTGAATACTGTAATTTTAAAGTAGTGGGATATATGATCAGTCCTTAATTAGCATTAATTTTTATTCAAGTGTAGTAATGGACCATTCACATGCTGATTGAATCTTGAATGTATGGAAAGTTTATGTGTAACTCTGCTTGGCACTGTCCAACTTAACATCATTTGTTATGGGAAGATTCTACTTTGGAGCTTGTTATCGTTTTAACTGCCTTGAGTACAAAGGGTTTCAGTTCTGTTTTGCACAGAGAAGTATGTACCCATGTACTGTAGAGAAATTAGAAAGACCACACCCAGCAGGCCTGGCCTATACACATTCCATGGTAATTACTGTTGATGAACCTCTTGCTGATCTTCTTCTTCTTAGTACGTTGCAGAGACCCATAGGGCATAAGCGCAACGGGGGATGGATACAGTAATTAATAAAGCTTATTAAACTTTCCTGACATGAACTCAGCCTAACCATCCTAATTGACATTCTTCGATACTTTCTCAAGTTATTTTCATAATCCTGGATTTGGTCGTTTTCCTCACAAGAAATGTTAGCGGTAAGTACCGTGTGCGGAGAATAACTGAAACCCTGTTACTTAGGCTAGGTCTAGGCGTACAGAAACTTAGGCCTAGCCAACCGCCAGAAATGTGACTTACCAAGATATAAAATTAGAGGGATGAACCCAAAATGGAATGATAACTTGGCGACGTTGACAACATTATAGATTCTTCGCTTCGTCTCAGGATTGAATTTCACCATCTTGCGACTAGATATCACCGTGTAGTCTTGAGAAGCTGTAGTACTTGTAGGCCTATTAAGTTCTTTACTCGTTTGTTCGTGTTACCAGTACAAAGCATAGGACAGGTTTTGCGGAACACATACCAATGGTATCCTAACAAGTTATGTACTGTTCAATACTGTACACTATTTGCGACATTATGAAGCATGCAGTAATTACGCAAAAAAAGTGAGGTCGCACTTCACATTTACAGTAACTCATCTCAACTCAAACAGCAGATCAAGTGACAGCCAGTAGCAGACGACAAACATTAAATTACAAGCACGTGTAAAACGTTCCTTTAGGCTACAGTACATGTATTGGTGACACGGACTGGCCAGTCCGTGTCACCAATACATGTACTGTAGCCCGGGCGCTCGATTGTAAACAAATAAGGAATGGTATGCCAGCATATACACCTTTTGATGAAAGGCGCTTCTTGATTTACTGTCATTAGGTAACGGTTTGTTTCAAGTGCACTTTTGTCACTTTTCGAATCTTCTACATTATTAGGTAAGGATCATTGAAAGAGAACAAAAGTAACTCACACTTCACATTAGGCCTAAGCAGTCACAGTGAAACTATTACCTGGAATGCACGGATCACCGTATGTGACAAAATGAACCCAATAAATTTGAAACCAATTCCTGTGTGAATGGGCAACAGTTTAATTGTTTGCTCTGTCGTCATTACAACCCGAATGAGATCACTGTAAAGTGTCTGAACACTATACAGTCTATGCTGAAACATGATATAGACAGCTCATGTTGTATTTACCTTTATAGTGTCTTCTTTTCCCTTATTCAGTTGTATATTGAATCTTGAAAGAGTTATATCAGTAGCCTGTCATGTTTTCCTGTTTTTGGCTGGGTTTACAGGATTTAAAGGCCTATTTTGCATCGATGTTGTCTCAACCTTGTTCTTTTTCTGTACTATTGTGTAATAAATAATCACACAATCAAGATAATGTAATATTTTTGTCAGAATTTTGGTGTATTGGCAGAGATTGAGCAAAGGAAAAAATCGAACCAAAACCACAGTGTTCCGTTCGTTGTTCTCGTTTCTGTTGAGATGAAAACATTAGCTGGCTGCATGCTTTCATTTCGACCAAAACAATAACAGACTTGTTGTAAGGAAAGTCATGGTGGAAAAGCTGCATCAAATGTATTTTAGGTTGCTATAGTAGGGCATGCTAGAAGTACATTGGAGTCACACACAGTGTGTTTATTGCTGGTACATATAGTATACAGTATAGATAATGTTTTCAGCATGGCCGCTCTTGGTCACTTTTCATCTTTGGATATTACAGCTTTGTTAATGTATGGAAAGATTCACTAACAAATATAATCTCAGCTCAAGCTTCCAAACTTGTAAACTGAATGTCCAATCAAGATGCAGTTATGGTCACACCAAACGGAAATGAATGGAGCAGGGGATGGGGTTTGCTCCCACAATTCCCCTTCCCCATCCACTCCTTCAGAAACCTCTTGATACCGCAAAACCTCTTAATTGTGCCAAAACCCAAGTGAAATGAATTCTGCTGGCCCTGTAAGAAGTGAGCCCGTTAAACTTATCAGAAAACTCATGTCTGTGGTAAAGATACTTTAAAAGTCAGGTCCACTTTTTTCCAATCACAGGATTTTAAAACCGAAGTCAATTTTTGAATTAGCATGATCTGTCTTTGAGTCAAGACTGTGAACGTTAGGTTGCCACACCGCTATTAATTTGGCCACTAATATATCATTTGTTTGCTTCTCTTACAGACAGTGATGTTTGCCAATCATTGCCATGTCAACATAATGGAACATGTATTTCTCATAATGGCACTTATACATGTCATTGTGTGTCGGGATGGACTAGTAAGGACTGTGCTATAGGTAAAATATATACTAGTACAGTATAGTTGCAATTAGAAGAATAGTTACAATATTCAATACTGTACCATCACATATATTTCACAGACAATTTAGTATATAAGTTTATTAAGCCTAGTGCTTGTGAGTATTGAAGGAAATGTCAGTAAATAAACACTGGTACAATGAAAAGTTTTATGCAAAAGTTTCCTTGAAGAACCTTTGCAGAATTGAGAGGTACAGTATAGGAGTACAGTATATACAGATAATGGCACATCCTGAAACCTACGAAGTGCCACAAAGTGACTAGAACAGCATTTCATGTGCTTCATATTTAAGTGATCACTAACAAGAAAGTTGCCGACTGTATACAGTAGTTGTCATAGGCGTAGGAGCCCAATTTGATTTGGGGGGGCTGTAATGACTTGCCCGAAAAATATAACCAAAACCTTTCGCGCGCGTTCAACATGTTAATGTGCATATCTATAGGTATGCATCGGTTATTACATCGGATGCCAATAACATACAATCATTTGCCGTGTTATTACCCTTCCACATTGGTTATAATTATTGGGGAAGTCGTTACAATCATAATGATAATATCAGTTTCACCATTGAAAAACACATTGCAAATTAAGGTGCCCGAAAAATTCTCATCATATTGCCCGAATTTTCACAAAAAAGTTTGGTTGGGGGGCTGCAGCCCCCCCCCCCCCAGCCCCCCTGCCTCCTACGCCTATGGTAATTGTGAATTTTTAAGATTACACATAGTGTTAAAGGGTGTGAAGACTCGCGCACAAAGAAACGTCTTATGCTGGTAATCTGACCTAGTTTCGAATGAGGTGTAACAGAAGTGTTAGACACCACCATCGATCCCAGAAAATACACACACAACTTGCTACCGTCGGTAATTAGACACTAGTGTACAGTCAATACATACAGCTACGGTCAATACCCACAACAAACATAGCAGCGATGGACATCTCAGGTCTAGATATAAGATAACAAGGTATCACATTTCATTACTGTCTGCATTTTGTAGCGACAAGAAGAAAACTTCACTTGCAAGCAACGGAAAGTTAACTTTTTCAGAGCGCCGCACACGGTTTGGGCCGAGTCTTCAATGCCTTTAAGCATGTTGTGAGGACAGTTACAGAACTATATTACAGATATAATCATTCTCTTTTTACATTTAAATGTAAATATGTTCTGACATATTTACTGGGAGTAATTTTACAAAGCAGGTTAAGAATTGCATAATTTTAGCCAACTTGCATAAAGCTGCTAGTGGCTTAGAGAAATTTACTGGCTCAAGTCAATTCCTAGGACACTGCCATTTTACTAAATTGATCAATTTAGCCTTTCGAGAGTAGCCCAACAATATTTGCTGATAATAGGCAGTATTAAGAGACCTGTTTTTGGGACAGAAATCTTGCAGATCCTTTGACTATAATGCCTGTTAACCAACTTAATTGAATGCATCCTATACAATAAACTACTCTTTTGTAATACTTTCATGTTTAATATCATCAAAGTTGTTGACATAACAAACCTTTCCTCTGCTGCTGGATTATTCATGTAGACATTGATGAATGCCTGAGCTTTCCTTGTGGAAACAACGGAGATTGTCACAACTATGGCGGTGGCTACAATTGCTCCTGTTTTGAGGGATGGTCTGGATCTAATTGTGATGAAGGTAAGACCCTTCTTTATATGGAAGTGAAATAAAGAGATGTCACACAGTAGTACTGATGTTGAGTATAATTGTGATGATTGGGAGACCCTTCTTTATATGGGAGTGGAATAAACAGCAAGTTATAAGATGGAAATATGTCACACAGTAGCATTGATGTTGAGTATAATTGTGATGATGGGGAGACCCTTCTTAAAGTGGAATAAACAGCAAGTTAATATAAGATAGAGATGTCACACAGTAGCACTGATGTTGAGTATAATTGTGATGATGGGGAGACCCTTCTTTATATGAAAGTGGAATAAACAGCAAGTTATAAGATGGAGATGTCACACAGTAGCACTGATGTTGAGTATAATTGTGATGATGGGGAGACCCTTTTTTATATGAAAGTGGAATAAACAGCAAGTTCTTCTGCACAGAGGGTTGGACTAGAGAAATGTGTGAACAATAAAGTTGCTATGTACAGTAATATTTTAAATTTGATTTCTTAATGTTTCTTGTACTAATTCATATAGACCATGATGAATGCAGAAGCTTTACCTGCCTACACAATGGAACCTGTCAGAATTTTGAAGGTGGACATAGGTGTACATGTGAAGAGGGTTGGACTGGAGAAAATTGTGATGAAGGTGAGCTGGGAGCTAAGTGAGCTGATGCAAAATTAAGGAAGTTCTTGGGGTACCTCTTCCTACTTTACATTGAACTAGCACACCCACACACACTCACAAGCGACTGTTGAGCTAACATAAGCAACCTAACATAGGTATTTTTGTAGTGCTGATTTGGACCTTGGTTTGCTGGCTTTCATGAGCTTTGACTTCATTGTTGTGAAAAGTACATTAAAAGAACTGCTAGTAATATGTAGTGTTGGTTTCTCTCTAGAATAGTGTAAGCCTTGACTATGCTAAAGCTTACATTCTCAAAATATGAAATATTTGTTGAAATATAGTTCAATTCAATAGCAATACACTTGTGGCTCACATGCTGTTGTAAAAGATATATAATGGTCACGAGAACTAGTGGTGCACGGTCCCATTTCCATTTATTTTTGTTTTTTGTTAGCTGTAACACTCTTTCTTTGATGCTTTGTATATGACATCATCAGGTACCACCTTTCTATCAACTACTGATGGTGCACCTTCATCTTTTACAACCAGCCCTAAATCAGCTGTAATAACATCTGTAGTACTCAGAGCTACTGTGATGACACCAGAAATAACTGTACCTTCAGGAACTTCAGAAGTAACCACTGAGGTACATTCCACAGCAACAGAAAGTACTGTTATAGATTCACCTACAGCAGGTACTACCTTTCATTCCACTACTGATGGTACAATATCTCCTTTAACAAAGATAATTCAGGAGGTGGCCTCCAGTAC
>KN892739.1:14149-27674 GCA_000934455.1 Apostichopus parvimensis
ACATCCTCTCATGCAGGAAGTACTGATCAAGGTACTCTAATATCCACGACAAGTGAGGCAACTTCCACCAAAGTGGAGAAAGAGAGAGATGCATCAACCAAACCAGCAACAACTGTAGTAACTTTGGAAGAAACAACAACTGAATCAACATCAGAGATTATGACTAGTGATGTGTTTTCTACTGAGATTTCAACAAGTTTAGAAGTAACTACTCAGGAACATTCCACAGCAACAGAAAGTACTGTTATAGATTCATATACAGCAGGTACTACCTTTCATTCCACTACTGATGGTACAATATCTCCTTTAACAAAGATAATTCAGGAGGTGGCCTCCAGTACCAAAGGGATCATCACCATTGAGACAACATCCTTTCATGCAGGAAGTACTGATCAAGGTACTCTAATATTCACGACAAGTGAGGCAAGTTCCACCAAAGTGGAGAAAGAGAGAGATGCATCAACCAAACCAGCAACAACTGAAGTAGCTTTGGAAGAAACAGGTTAGACATTGACAGGTTCCACTTTTCATTCCACTACTGATGTTGCATCACCATGTTTGCTAAGACGTCTACAATAGTATCTCAAATAATATATTTATTTCACAGTACTGAAGCATATTTTCATATTTGATTGTGCTGTTCCAAACCTTTTTGAATTGTGTTAAACTGACTTGTGAGCATGGTAACTCAAATTCTACATGGTACTTAACCTTCATAATCAATATGCGTTCACTATTGGTGAAGTTTAAGGCTAATTTTCTGCATTTGATGTAAACATGTTAATCTCCAGACTGGAAGCTTGGATGAACTTAATAATTTGTTGGTGGTTTAACTGTAGTGAGAGCAAGAACCTGCCCTTTCATTTTCATTGGGAGGTCAATGTCATTTTGGTCACTACTAACCAAAGTCTGAATACCATGGCCACATAACTCAGAAAGTAAACTTGGGTTTATTTCTTGAGGGCAAGGTCATTGATGTCAACAGACATCAAAGTTTAGAAACTTTACAAATTATTCCAAAAGCAAAGCTCGAATGAACTTCATTCCAGGAATGTGAATCCATCTTAGCCAGTGCAAAAGCCCTATGGGTTTTTTACATTTTTGTTTCATTTTAGGGGGGGGGGGGAGTAAAATGTCATTTGATGTCAACAGATGTTAGAGTTTTGCACTCCAAGTTTTATTTTTGGTATTAACATGTTTACAACAATGTCAGATTTTGACCTCTGAAAATAATACTTCACCCATTAGATATAAAGAGTAGGCATCTTGTGGACTAACATAAAATTATGTTTACTTGTCAGTATCATAAATACAATTTAGAAACTATACAAACCATTCATGAACTTTTTCAATCTGCATACAATGTAAAACATTTCCATGCTTCATTTCTTATGAGTATGACCATGACACCAAAAGTGGTGTTCTACTGACAAACGTGAGAATCCAAAGTAAGCAGTTCAACCAAGCTTTAATTTTGTTTAATTAACACTCCCCAAAAAAGTTCCCTCCCCCAGAATCAATACCAATCTTGAACTCAATATGGTATATGCTTTTGCTGTAGTTCATGAGGCAAATATTCATTTACTGAACAGGCTGTATATTGAGTCAAGTCACATGGTATGTGCACATTGATATTTTAGGTCTAAGCAAATCATATGGTTTCTTCAGATATGGTATGTGCACTGATCGTACACTTATTGTACGGTATATCTTTACATATGGTATGTGCCATGTGGATATAAAGTACACTTATCATATGGTATATCTTCACATATGTTATGTGGACATATAGTACACTTATCGTACAGTATATCTTCACATATGGTATGTGGATATATAGTACACTTTATCATATGGTATATCTTCACATATGTTATGTGGACATATAGTACACTTATCGTATGGCATATCTTCACATATGGTATGTGCACTTATCATATGGTATATTTTCACATATATGGTATATACCTATTGATATATATGAGTATATTAACTTATAATGGATTTCTCTTTAGTACTTATTTTATTTTTATTAATTTTATTCAGGCAAAAGATTGATAGATACCTGATATTTCTGTCATCTATTCATGTTTTACCAGAAACTGGAAGCTGCCGTTTATACTACAGTATTTCAAACTGTAAAGAAGATTCTTAAAATATGTATAGCATCCATGTTTGTTAATGATCTTTGCTTTAACTGTTTTCCAGTTCAAATTGGAAGCAATATATGTGGCTTATTGAAATTATTTGTGATCTACTTTGATTTCATGAAATTGCAGGTCAGTGTCAAGTCACTTTGCCAAATGTAAATGCCTACCACATATCTGCAAACAGTAGAGTCCAGAGGGAGTTTTATCACCATGGTGAAACTATCCATTACGGTTGCATCAATGGCTATGTATTGCCAGAAAGCAGCATTCACAAGACAGAGTGTTGTGGAGGCAAACTGACTCCTGATCGCTTACCAGAATGTCAAGGTACTATGTGACTAGAAATTAGTTACTGATATTTGAAATATTTCAAATGAAATCTTAGAACTATAAGTTTTAAGATTGTTGATAACTAAAAATATGTTAATTTAAATTTGAAAATAACTTGCTGAAAATAGACTTATTTAATATTGAAAATCCTTATGCACAGTTTCGCAGAGCTGGATGATGTTTCAGCAGATTGTCAAGAGATGAAAGACGCATTTTTGTTAGGTTTGACAGGTTTCTTCACTTCTGTTGACTTGATAACACCACACTTTTTGGACTGATGATTTTCCTTACCTCAATTATCTATTCTTACGGCGATGTTCCCACATGAGCTGTATAGAATTGCAGTCAGACTTTTAAACTGTAGCTCCAAAAGTTGACAAAACAGCTGTCACATTGAAGTAGATGCTAGCGGAACATGGAGCAGAAAACAATTTACAAAATAAATCAGGCATGAGCTTTTTCCGCGAATTCGTGATTTCTTTTCTACCTCAGGGACAAAAATATTATCCTAACACACTGTAGCATACGCAAAGTGGAGCCTATACCACAATTTTTGCAAAGTTCCGTGATTTTTTTTTTTACCCTAGGCTCATCCCTGATAAATAGAACTGAGTAACAGCTGTATGAAAACTACAGTGGCATCAGTAACCCCATGCACTGATCAAATGTAGGCACTTTTTACCGTTAACAAGTCATGTGACTAATGGATCTTTAGTCTAACCACCATGCAGCCACCTTGCACTGTCTTGTTACTTAAGTTGATAAAAGTCACAATCAAAATGAAAAATAACCACGATGTGTAAATTTGATTTATAAGAGATATACCTTTGGAAGGTTCTTGTTATGTCTTATTGCGTTTTCAGGATTTCCCAAGTTTTAACTTTTGTAAATCTTGTCCGGTTAGTACGGTGTCCTGACAAGTTTCAAATACTGTTTTATGTAACTTTTTGCTATTTTGGAGCCTTGGGAGTCTTCATTGTTGATTGAAAGTTTTACTGAGTCCGGATGGCATAAATTAGAACCACAACGTTTATCTTCTTTCCGGAGTTTGGTCATTCTACGAGTTTCCGGAGTTTGGTCATTCTACGAGTTTCCGGAGTTTGGTCATTCTACGAGTTTCCGGAAGTCATCATCATCTTTGACTGGAAGGAGCACAACTGTCTTTATTATGATGACTTATTATGATATATATATCATGCATTTCATGGATTTACTCAAAAGTAAAAATGACATCCAGAATGTTCAATGAGTCTGAGTCAGTTATTTTCTCAGTTTCTTAAAAGTGTGATCAATTTCTCATGCACATGTCAAATCTTGTCTGGGTTTGTTGAGTATTTTTTAACTCAATTTCTTTTACATTTCGTTTTGCTGAGCAGAATGCAATTTAGAATGTGGACCACAGAGGAGGTGTGACATTGTTAATGGCCAACCAGCGTGTGTTTGTGACAAAGGCTTCTGGCTGGATGGAGAATGCCGAGGTATTTTTTATTGTATCCAAATTACTCTATTTGGAATTTTGAAATGTAACTTCAGTG
Source organism: Apostichopus parvimensis (assembly GCA_000934455.1). Taxonomy (NCBI): domain Eukaryota; kingdom Metazoa; phylum Echinodermata; class Holothuroidea; order Aspidochirotida; family Stichopodidae; genus Apostichopus; species Apostichopus parvimensis. The sequence continues at coordinate 18,165 of KN892739.1, forward strand.
TTCAGTTTTGCTATCAATTTAATTACAGAGTATATTAACTTTGCACTTTCCTCAAGTTAGTTCATCAGAATATACTTCAAGACAATCATTCATTGCATTCAAAATGTGTACTTAATGTAATAATCCTATATTTGCAACCTTCATGAAGCATTCATTTGTTGGGGGTGGGGGGGGTGGGTGGGGGAGGGGACAATGAGTTTTCAGATCATAACATGTTGTGTCTAGTTTCCTTCAAATGCCAAAAACTTTGCTCATTGCATATCATTGCAAAACCTTTAAACACGATAACTCAAAACTTCCATCTTTGTGAAGTTCATACCTGGTATGTAGATCCTCTTGGTGAGTAGGCTACACTATTTTAAGTGATGGGGTTTCGTTTCGTTTATTTCACTTTTCTTCTTTTTTACAATTACATTTACAATAATGAATAATACCAATGTCAAAGAGAGAAAAACTTGAAAGCATGGAAAATCTGAAAAAGCTACACTTATACACTCATAAAGTGCAGATTCACCATGAAAAAATTAAATACAATACGCTAACTACACCCCCACCCCCCCTAACTTCATTTGCAGTCAGAATTGGTAAAGGTCTGAAAACCTTGTAAAAATGATAACTCAAAAGTACCTCCAGGTTGAACTTTATAATTAGTATGAAGATTAAGCTTGATGAGTACAAGAACCCCATTGAAATGTTGAGAGGGCAAAGGTCCTTTGAGGTCAACAGAGATCAAAGTGTGAAAACTCTGTATGCACTATAACTCGAAAGTGCTACTTGGTTGCCGTTCATACTTTGTTGTATGTAGCTCCCTCTTGGTCAGTGCAATTAAGTATCTTATTGACATCTATCAAAATGTGGCAATTAAGGAATCACTAAGCCAACTGGCTTTCTGGATTAATTAGCATATTTCAGCCAAACCGAGTACACATCCGGATAGGGAATGAGCTTGCTGACTGGTTAGCAGATTTCGGTGTGAGGTAAGGTACCCCAAATTCTCCAAGAAGAAATGGTATCAACAAAATTATTTGGCGCATGAAATATTAACATTTCTTAAATAGGAATGTGAGCTATCTTGTTTATAAGGGGGCTAGTGTCAGAGTATATGCAGGATGGAAGTTGATGATTTGAATTGTCACAATTTCAGAAGCATTTTTAAGAATCAGCAAATGTAGCAAAAATATGAATATATTTGTATTGCACTGTACACCCCACCCCTCCCCCACCACCAAATAAAATGTGTAAATTCAAAATCCTGATTTAGAGCTGAATATATATATCATTTAATATTGCTTTCAGTAACTTAGTTTGATCTTACTTTTTTGAATATTTTCACAGAAACATATCTTTTGAAAGGTTTCTTCATCATCCTGTTAAAAGACAAGTTGCCGGCTCATCTGGACTCACAGTGTGATGTCAATGGCCCGGATAAGTTAGAACAGCTTATAAATGACATTCAAAGAGGGGTATTATGAATGTACTTTTACATTATCTAAAACATCAAGCAACATTTAGGCCTAACATTATGCAGATAATCCCACTGCAGATTACGTCTAATTTGTAAATCTCAATTACTTGATGTACATAGCTGCATGGTTCAATTGCTTTGATCAGGGAATGGTATATCCTTTCACCCTACCCTACCCCCCCCACTCCTCACTTCCCCTGGCCCCACACATCAGGACAGTTTAACACCTTTGATCAAACACTTTACTGAGATAGCCATCTTTTATGTCATTTTTGTAATAATTGAAAGTCAGCCTTTGCTTTGCTCTTTCTATAGTGCTAAATTTAATTTTCTTTTTGATCAAATTTATCATAATAACTTTCATTAAATTTCGACAGCTTCTACACATACTATTAATTTCAAGCACACAAAACAAAACAAAAACAGTATGGAATGTATCGTATTATACCATACGAATGTCATATATGGAATGTAACTGACAGTCAATCAAGGATAAAACTGCAACCAGTGAATTATTTAAATGATCAAGCAATAAGAAGAGATTTTGTGCTGAACTTTTCTGTTTCTTCTTGTCCTATGTAGATTGAAGCAGCAATGAGAAATCATGTCTTAACCTCTCTAACCTACATTGGTAACCAGGTACTTGAGTTGAGGGAAGGAAGTATACATGTCGACTATCTTCTCACTTTAAAGAATGATTCAGTCGATGCGTCCACAGTCAACCAAATTCTCATCAATGAAACAAGAGCGAATGGAATTTTGAATACGTTACCAAATACAAATCTGACCATTGATATACAGTCTTTTTCAATGGATGGTATGTCAATATTCATGAGCACTTCTATTTGATCATGCTAATGGTATGTAATATATTCATGAGCACTTCTATTTGATCATGCTAATGGTATGTAATATATTCATGAGCACTTATATTTGATCATGCTATAGTATGTAATATATACATGCGCACTTATAGTTGATCACGCTAATGGTATGTGATATACTATATGAGCACTTATATTTGATCATGCTAACGGTATGTAATATAAACATGCGAACTTATCTTAGATCATGCTAATCCTAAAAAAACTGTCAGTAAATGTTAAAATAGTGATAATTAAAACATCCAGTTATTGTACGATAAAACTAACCATAGTTTTGAAACTTCAGAATGTGGGAGGAAACAATCAATCTTACATAATATCTTTTTCTTTTGGCTATTGGGGGGGGGGGTTGATGTGGGGATTAATGGGGGATTAGGGACGATGTTGGAAGGTGAGGAGGAATGGTAAAACAAAAATAAAGGGGAAAAAATATCAAACTAGCTCTGTAATTATCTTAAATTTGTTTTCATATTTATATGTGAATTATTAAACCAGTTATTTACATCTTTGTCTGTAGTATTTTTTCATATGTGCATTTTGGTGGAGGTTAGGGGTCAGCAGTGCTTAAATAAAAGCATGGTAGCCTAAGCTATCCTAATTAAGTAAGGACATCTTAAACAACCACATGCATACAGCATATAACAAACAAAACAAAATAATGTATGTGCCGGGAAGCCAATGTATGGATGACCTGTGTCACAATAAAACCCATATTTAGATTAACAGTAATACAGCCACCTTCATTGCCACCTTTACATGGAGTATCCAGTTGTTTACTATAAACAAATATTTGGGGTTTTAAAAGTATTACATATGTGTGATTTGCTTCGTCCTGTACCATCAATATCAATCTTTTGAACTCAATCTATTCATGAAAGCATGATTTATAAGTCCATTATTTATCATCTGATTTGAGTCATTGTTTTAAAATTCACTTTGTTTTTGCTTATCTTGTCAATCATTGACTTATTCAGACTCAGCAAACTTGGATTGGTGTGGTTTCCACATTGACACATGTTCTGTATTGGCAACATGTCAAAATGATGGTGATCGTTATACGTGTGAATGCATTAATGGTACGGAAGACTTTTCTCCAGATGGATTGAGAGGCAGGGACTGCAGATTTGTTCAGAAACCAGGTAACGCAAGATGTTATGTATATAGATAACTGGAAGGAGTTAATGGTACCTGTAGTCAAGATACTATAGATTAAGTTTACATGCAGACAGCTCTAATGCATAAATTTGCTCAGTATTAAACTTAGTAAAACTTAAAATAAAATGAAACCAGTTCAATAAAGTTCTGTCGAATGCTGTCAAATGAAATTCAACTTGAAATTGGTGAAGTTTACATAGAGAATAAATCAAATATTTTACATATTTGCACCTAATGAGGGAAAGTTATTGCTTAATGCAATATGTGCTTCACCACCTTTTTTGGCCTTAATGTCACTATTAGTTGGTCATTCATTTGGTTTTAAACATATTTTTGTTCTTTCTCTGTTTTTCTTTGGGGTGGGGGTGGGAGGGGGTGGTGGGGTGTGTAGAGGGGTGGGTAGGTTGTTAAGCACTTTCCATGAAAAGCACCATAAAAGAATAAGATAATTATGCTAAACTTGTTACATCAGATGAAAAGCTGATCAACACATTAAGCTGATGTTTATCCTAAGCTAACTGCTGTGTGGTAGGCTTTTACCAATTATAATATAAACAGTGCATGTATGCATGTGACGTTAGCATTATCGGTGCTCTATAGGTCCTTGTAAGATCAAGAACTGGATGGAAGAGTGGATGCCAGGGCCATCTATGGTCCTATGAAGGGTGTTTAACACTTTCTCCCTGAAACGTTGTTGTACAACCTATCCATTTCAACTAACACCAACGAAACTAGCATTGCCAATAGCTATTTTCTTCTGCATAATATACAGAATTAACAAAATCACTCCATTGATGATGGTAGCCTTGCTGTACTCTTGCATGGACAGTGGGTAATAGCTGAAATCCATTGAAGGCTTTCAGATCAATTTTCATCTTACTTATTCACAGATAATGCTTTCTTTTTCCTTTTCTTTTTAAATAGTATGTGTAGGTGGGACAAGTTGTCCTGGACCCTTAAAGAAGAAGTGTGTAATGCACTGAATGTTAAGAGATCAGAAGTTACAGTGTGGGCAGCTTGCTTAAACTCAGTTTATTTAAAAGTGTTGAATATTTATTTATTTTCTTCTCCTTCTTACAGCACCTTTCTGGAAGCATGTATTAGTTATAACTTTATGTGCAGTATTTTTGCCCATACTCATGATCCTGATTTGTCTGTTCGTGCTTCTTGCCTGCTGTAAAAAAACAGAGAGATTGGAGACCTATACTCCAAATGACCACCCCAGTGTCTACCTATTGAATTATAAACGTCAGACAACAGAAGAAGCTAAGAAAGATCCGGAAATACCTCTCTTCTTTGAACAAGATATCTTGGACGGAGAAGTTGCCGCTAGTGTGGGAAGTGATTCGAGCAGTTCCTCCTACAATAGTGAAGATGATAGACTACAAAGTCTCCTGGAGTTTCTACAACGAGCACTGCCTGATGTGGTATGAATATCAGTATGTTTGCTTGTGTTTAGGATTGCAGAAGAGGACAGTAAACATTTCTACGTGAGATGGTTATTGGTTTACACAGAATCACATTTATCTAATACAAGCCAAAGAAAATCACAGTCAAAATTATAAATTTGATTACAGTAATTCTCGTGATAGCAACAAAAGTATCCTTATTATTATCTTGGTCAAATTTTTCTACTTCAGAAGAAAACACTTTGTGTCTGTTTTAATTTGATTGTTTTAGTGAGGCAGACACTGTAATTATGAGAAAGCACTGCATGTAACTTTTCGAATCTATTATTGGCTACTAAGTAATAGCAACAACATCAATATATACATAAAATGTGGACCAATCATGTCAATTAGGAGACATGCAAGAAGCACTACCAACCATGGAGGAGGGTCATGTGACTTTGTCCCTGTAGCAATCAACTCTTATTGCGCTCCATGCATTTGCAGAATATGAACAACTAATGTCTCAATCATATTGCTGATGAAACAAAGCAAACACAGAACTTTAGCAAAGTGATGCATATATTAATGTTTACCACAATTAAAATTGTCCAAAGTTGCTTTTTTCTTTCAAAAACAGTCAAACTGCAGATGGAATGCATATGGCATATCAGGGCTAAAGGCAATATACACAGACATAACCAGCAGACTACAGGATTTGCTGCTCCTTAATTAGCAACACAAGCGTTCTTGTCGTATGTGCTTGTAGCAAGTGCGTAAATATGATACGAGTGACTGCAATAATGACTCCATAAGACTCTGACAGTAGGTGTTCGAATAATAATAACAGGGGTCCATGCAGGTCAAAACGTTTCCAACACAGGGAAAGTAAATCTCAAAATCATATCATCCAGCAGCAATTTCAAAGTTATCGTAAATGCCCAATTAGAGTAGCACTATTCGAAATGGAAGTTAACTAATTAAACACGAATGATATATCTTGTTCTAATTAGTATAAGAAAATGGACAACGGAAAGCTCACTGGGAAAATTATAAACAATGGAAATGAACTCCAACGAACGTTTTGGTGCAAACTTAATTCTTACCAGAGTCCTCAACGTTACAATTGAGCCCTTCGCTCAGCTCACAAATATAAAAGCTATCCCGCCAAAAGTTCACTGCAGATCTATGGAGAAGTAGTGAGGTGGACAAAGAGAAACACATTAACGTAGATTGTGAGCTTTAGATAACGATACAGATGTTAGCATCCAGTGGCTGGTTTAATTAATAAACTGTTTGTGTCTGCAGTGATCTTAGAGGTGGGATCGGATGCTCAACTAACTTATGAGCGGATCCAGTATCTTGTGAAACTAGCACACAAGAAGATGCAACTGCACAGTTTCTGTTAATGTGTCTAATACGTGATAATATACGTGATAACCTACGAGATAATATATGTGATAAAATACGAGATAATATATGTGATAAAATACGAGATAACATATGTGATAAAATAAGAGATAATATATGTGATAAAATACGAGATAATGTATGTGATAAAAACGGATAACATACGAGATAATATATGTGATGACATACGAGATAATATATGTGATAAACATACGTGATAATGTATGTGATAACGTACGTGATAATGTATGTGATAACATACGAGAAAATGTATGTGATATAATACGAGAAAATATATGTGATATAATACGAGATAATAAATGTGATATAATACAAGATAATATATGTGATATCATATGAGATAATATTGTGATATCATATGAGATAATATATGTGATATAATACGAGATAATATATGTGATAACATATGTGACAATATATGTGAGAACATACAAGATATTAATGTGATAAGATACGTGATGATATTTGTGATAACATATGTGATAATATATTAAATGATATCTTATTCATAAATCTTTCATGCCATTAACCAGAATCTGACTTATCTGTTCTCTTTATTGTTAATAGAATTATCACTCCACCATATCAAGTGCTGGTTCTAAGGAATCTTCCACTCCTGAATATGATCATAGCAGTGAAGAGGCAGCAGCAGAAGTTATACCCGATAATGAAAGACCATTAAGACAAAGGATGTCGTATTACCTGCCTCAAGAGGAACGCAGAGGCGGATCATCGGCAGCAATCCCTGCCGGAAGAAGAGAAGGAATTAGACAGAGGCCAACTAAACCCACTGCTCATAGAACATCGAGAGCTGATCATCAGGGAATTGATAATTTGTATTATATCTATGAGGATGATTATGGAAGGAGACCACCACCAATTCTGGAACCAGCAGACACTGATGATATAGATATTAGGATACAGGAGAGAGATGAGAAAGTGCGAAAGGTTTATTGTCCTCATCATCAATCCTCACGAAGTGATTGTTGTCTTACATATAGTTTGAATGATTCTGCCTCATCTTCTGGTCAAACTGACCACATTTTGGTAAGTTAATTTGTTGGAAGATTGCCATTTCAGTACTAGCATATGACAATAGGTACTCTCAGGACTTACCCAAAGCATCTGAAACGACCCGTATAGTAACATAGGTGACCCCATACACAGCCCCATCACATTGTGAGGGCGCTATTCATGGTAGCATTGTTGTGTTATGAAGAATTATCTGAGATGAAGATGAAAAGAACTTTTATTTTCGTTAGAGCCAATAAGATGTCAACAATAAAAATATCAAACTGTTGCAATTAGATATGCAAATTAGTCAGCATGTCCACCCCCCCCCCATTCCCCTTGCTTGAAAAGAAATCATGATGTATCTATGTATTATGTACACCATCAGGCTTGTTTGCACTCTTGTTTAATAGAATCAATTACTCTTGTTTAATAGAAACAATTACTAAAGCCTTCATTGGTGACCTACCACCATAGACATTTCTGATGATATCACTGGGTGAGCTAGACTACATTAAATCCATCTACCTGCACTATAATGTAAAATTCCTTATTTCCTTATCCAATTCAAACTTTAAGAAAATCAAAAAAGTTTTCATATCACCAACTTTTTTCTATGTTTGAAACTTACCACTTTATTTGAGATTTTTCATGTTCATTTGCAGAAAATACCCCAAACAGAACTGTGATATATACCGGACCGGACCAGACCGAACTAGACTTTACTCCAAACAGAAGAGTGAGGTGTATCAGACCAGTCTATCAAAGGTCTTGTAGACTGAACTATTAATAGAACTACGAAGTGTACCAGACCAGTTTGAAAGTGTTGCAGATAATACCCGAAACAGAACTGTGAATTATACCGGACCAGACCAAACTAGACTTTACTCCAAACAGATGTGTGAGGTGTATCAGATCAGTCTATCAAAGGTCTTGTAGACTGAACTATTAATAAAACTACAAGGTGTACCAGACCAGTTTGAATGTGTTGCAGATAATACCCGAAACAGAACTGTGAGTTATACTGGACGAGGACGAACTAGACTTTACTCCAAACAGAAGAGTGAGGTGTATCAGACCAGTCTATCAAAGGTCTTGTAGACTGAACTATTAATAGAACTACAAGGTGTACCAGACCAGTTTGAATGTGTTGCAGATAATACCCGAAACAGAACTGTGAATTATACCGGACCAGACCAAACTAGACTTTACTCCAAACAGATGTGTGAGGTGTATCAGACCAGTGTATCAAAGGTCTTGTAGACTGAACTATTAATAGAACTACGAAGTGTACCAGACCAGTTTGAAAGTGTTGCAGATAGTAGCCGAAACAGAACAGTGAGTTATACTGGACCAGACGAACTAGTATGAAACAATTTCTTGTTGGACTAGTTTAAAGAAGACCAAATACTTTGTCAAGATAAGCAATAATCCAAACATCAGAAAATGTTATCAAAAGAACTCTGTTCAAAGATACCAAATTGTTTTTGATTGACTTTTTTGTTTATATAGTGATACATATTTCAATATATATTTTTTATCATGTCTTGTATTGCAATGTAAACTTGTTTGAATGGCACTTGTAGTATACAAAGAACCTTTACTGGACATTCCTAAATACTTAGCATTACTGCATAGCATAACAATCTTATTGTATATTGGTAAGGGTTAGTAAACATGGGTACTACTAGTATTAAGTGGCATAGATTTAATGTACTTAAACGCCAACAGTACTACATTACTACAACAGTATTACATACTTGCCTATAATTGCCTATAATTGCCTATAATTCTTTGTATTGTGGATTCAAGATAATTCTATATTCACACTACCATTCCTGAAATCCACTGAAATATGATAGGTTTCGTAGAATAGTATGTTGGAAATTTACCAGCAGAAACTTGACTAGCTCTTTCACAAAATATGTGATAATCCTAATAAACTAGGATCTAGTCTAGTCTAGTCTAGTCTGGATCATCCTAATAAACTAGGATGGTTAGTTCCTTAAAGAGTGTTCCTTATTATAGGCGGTTACAACTGTTGAATCTCACCACACTGGAGCTTAGGAGGTTACGTGGGGACTTGATTCAGGTTTTCAAGATTGTGTATGGTTTTGACAATTTATCCTTTACCGTCTTTTTCATGTTTGTAATAGTAGTTGTACCAGAGGCCATT